>PVJD01005927.1:0-70162 GCA_004026545.1 Mormoops blainvillei
CTCTGCCCGCTCAGTCCCATCAGATCATCCCAAAACTCCTCCAGCTGCCGCCGTTGGTTTGGGAATATCTGCCATCCCTTCCCACACTCAGGTGCTCCAGGGACAAGTCTCATGGGAGGTTGATTTTAACTTTCAGATCGATGTTCATGTCCTTCAACTTTGCTTCCCCTTTCCTCTCTTATATGGGTCTTTACACAGTTCTCTGTGTTAATGAGGTCTCTACCGTGCAGAATGCTAATTAGCGCATTCCTGCATGTCAGAGCAAATGCAGAAGGCCACAGGACTCCCGGATAAATCTGCCTTGACCCGCAATGAAGGTCAGACAAGACGAAGTGGAAAATACCAGAATCTCTCCAAGTGTAAATACGGAGCTGGCCAGGAAGTTGGCAGGAACCTCGGAAGGCACCTGCCCACTGTTGCTTGAGCCTGTGCTGGGCAGCGCGGATGGGCTGGGGCCGCGCAGCCTCTGTCTGCTTCCCCGCTGCCCGCCGCAGCCCAGCTGGGCCTAGGGGAGGGCTGCCATGCTGATCACCGCCGGCCCGGCTGTGCCCCATCGCACGCTGAGCTCCCCATGGTGCGATGGCTTCAAGCTGCATCCTGTCCCAGCCTAAGCTTCTGTCTCTCCACCCACGACTTCTGGCCCTCCCAGGCCAGTCCTTTCCAGCCGGCCCTCCCATGTATCTCACTCCCAAATCCCAGACTAGTAGAAGGTCGGGCTACTTTAAGGTTGACAGGATTCAGGGAGCTTTGCACTGGGAAAGTTGGACGGGCGGTCTGAGCTGTGATCTCAGGCCACAGTCCGGCTCCCTGCCCCTGGGGCCCCGGTGGCACCGCAGGCCCACTGCTGAGCAGGCCTGCTTACCCAGGACCCCCAAAGTCACGAGGGGGCCTGAGGCCGCATGCCGGGCCATGGGGAATAGTGACACAGAAGAGGTTTCTGAGGCACAGAGGGAAAACGGTCCCCCAGAACACGCCGTGCCGCCCCCACGGGCTCCGTCCCTCCCCTCGTCTCGCCCTGGAGAGAAGAGCTTGATGGAACTGATTAAGAGGAGGTTGTTCTGGAGCAGAGTGGTCCTTCATCCAACGTGACGGTGTCCTCTCAGAAGGGGAGGAGAGGCAGGAAGGAGAGCGTCTCGTGGAGACAGAGGCTAAGGTGGGCACGGTGGGTCTACAAGTCAAGGGGTGGCCAGGGTGACTGGCAGCGCCAGGAACTGAGAGGCAGTCACGCGACAGACCCTTTCCTTGAGCCTTCAGGGAGAGCCCGGCCCTGCCCATGTCCTCCTGGCTTCAGGCTTGCGGCCTCCAGACTTTGGAGCGAAAACGTTTCTGAGTTGTGGATACTTTGTGATGCAGCCATGGGAGACGAAGACACCTATCTCAACATTTCAATGGTTTAAACCCATCTGAGTGGGGATTAGTTCATGTCCGCCCAGGGAGTCATGGAGAAATGAGGAGAAGGAGGCGGAGGAGGGAGAGAAGGAGGAAGAGGGTGCGGAGGAGAAAGAGGAAAAGGTGGAGGTGGTGAAGGAGCAGGAGGAGGAGGAGGAGGAGGGAAGATACTGACCGTCCAACTAGATATTCACATGTGCCGGATGCTGGTCACTAGAAGGTTACATTGCTCCAGGAGAGACGCAGAGGTCAACAGAAGGGAACGGAGCGTTCACCAGCATACTCCCCATATGTAGAAATTGAGGGTGTGTATCATAAAGGCCACACTTGTCCCAGGCTGGACAGAGGGGCGCAGCTGCCCGATGAGCCTTGGGCTGTCGTCACCTGCTGGCTAGATGCTTTTGCAGCCAGTTAACTCCCCTCGCCCCCGACCCCATCTCCTTCACGTGGGAGCAAACCTCCACCCCAGCTTCCACTCTCCTACCTCCCTCCCCCTTTCCCACAGGTGGTGCCCAGGTAAGTGTCTGACGTGGCTGATCCCGTCTCAGTGTCTGCCTCTCAGAAGATGCAGGTTAACAAATGTTTAATGAAACTACTTCTGGTTTAAAAACATTTAGGAAAAAAAAAAATAGCCCAACCTCCCTGGGACTCAAAGAGCCCATTCAAGTTGCAATAAATACTTGACTATCATGATGAAAGCTGCCTGCCCCTTCTGCGTTTAACTGGACTGCCCTGGGCTGGCGTTGCTGGAGGAGCTGCGCATGCTCTTACCCTGCTGCTGGGTGAAGCACGAAATGAGCCAGATGTGGTGAAAAACGAGCCCTGTGTTGCATCTCAAAAATGAACATGCTTTTGACCTTGGCATTTCATTTTGAGAAAACTCTCTTAAGCAAGATAAACATTTGCAAATCAGCACTAAAAATATTCATCATTGTTTTAACCATCATAAAGGAAATAAGCAGCCATGTAGCTTAATGTTGGCAAGATGGGACGTGATTACATCATAACGCTCAGAGGGGCGGACATGGGGGTGCATGGCTTACATCTCCCGTTGGAGAGAAGCTGCCGTTCAGCTCAGAGGCCGGGAGCCGGCAGCCTCCAGCTCTCCGCGGCTTTGGGCTCAGCCGGAGCTTTGGGGCTGGGATCTGGCCCTTCCCAGGCCCCAGAGCCTAGCATGATTGCCCGGGGCACAGCTCCGGCAGTCTTGGTTCTGGGGTGCCCCGCGGGGTGGCCAGGACTTCACCAGGTCTGCTCTGCCCACGGAGGTCCCCCACCCATTCCGTTCCCCCCCCCACTTCCCATTCATAGGTGACCCGTCTCCATCAGTGGAAAGGCTTCCTAAATTCAGTCCTGCCTCTTCCCCGTTTTATGTCCCACTGCCGTTTCGCATGGCAACTTGGGTTCAAGGACACCCCGTCGGCTTGGCGCTGCATCTGAGGCCTACCCGGCCCTCCTTGCTGATCTCCCTCCCCCACACGTGTCAGGACTGAGGAGTCCAAGGCTGTCGCCCCACCTCCCGCTCTCCCTCCGCCTCACAGTGTTTCCTCAGGAACACTCATGCATGTCTAACCCCGCCCTGACACCTGTCCTCAGGGGACCCTGGGGGCCCGCTGTCCTTCCAAAGGACTCTCCCAGGAGACCGTTACTTCCCTTCCCTGCAAGTCGGGGCTCTTCGGGGCTTGGTTGCCGAGGGGGCGCTTTGCTGCCAGGGCTTTGTGGGGGTCAAGTACCACCCGGGCAGGGCACTCAGCTGCAGCCACCAATCAAGAGGAGGCAGCAGGCCGTCCCCATGGACCTTGGGCGGCCCACCTGCATGCTCTTTGTTGTTCTCTGCTCCACGGTGACCTTGAAAGGATCACATGCAGCAGCGTCAGCCTGAGAAGGGGATGCAAGCCGGGGGCTGAGTCCCCTGAATGAGGGTCTGGGGCACGCCTCCAGGTCATCCCCCAGACCTGCCGACGCGCCGGCTGAGGGCAAGAGGGACTTGTAACGGAGGGTGGGAGACAGCGATGAGGGGTTCCAGTTACAGCCGCCCTTGGGAAGAGAGGCCCTGGGGCCCTGACAAAGGATGGGGAGCAGGAGGCCCAGGGAGCAAGGGGTGGTCTTGGGAAAGCACTGCTGAGCCTCCCTGCGCAGAGGCCTGGCCGGTGGGCAGCACGGCCAAGGGCTGCAAGGGTCCAGCTGGCAGAGGCTTCAGGTTCCACCTTCGCTTCCAGAGAGGCCTCGCTCCTTCAGGGCTGCCGGACAATGACTGAGCTCAGTGGATCCCGGGGCCTGGACATTTCTGCCACTGCGGCAACTCCACCTGCTTGGCTGCCAAGGTGCTGCTGTGGTCTGGCGGTTCTCCCTGGCCCGTCCCTCTCCTTCCCTCGTGGACCTTCCACGGGTGCGAATTCCCAGTAATCCTCTCCTATCCCTCAGTCCCTCTCAGCCTCTTCCTCCTGGAGGACCCGCCCGGCACACGAAATAAAATAAACGGAGGAGTGGATAAATGAATGCATGAACTAAATTATCAAGACGAAGACAACAAACCAAGATAGTAGCAGTGGGTGTCCTTGACTCTTTCAAAGCAGTGAAATAGTTGTCAAATTCTCTGTGGTGAGAAAGAAAGAAAAGAAAAGAAAAGAAAAGAAAAGAAAAGAAAAGGAAGGAAAGAAAGAAGAAAAAGAAAGAAAGAAAGAAAGAAAAAGAAAAAGAAAGAAAGAAAGAAAGAAAGAAAGAAAGAAAGAAAGAAAGAAAGAAAGAAAGAAAAACAGGAAAACTTCATTTTAAAGCAATTGCTACCATTTACCGAGTACTATGCCCTGGGCACTATACTCTCCCATTTAATCTTCACTTTACCCTTATGAGACGGTGTTATGATTTGCTCCCATTTTACAGGTCGGAAAACAAAGATTTGGGAAGGTAAAATAACTTATCCGAGCTCACAGAGCTAGAAAGTAGCAGAGATCTGCCTCCAGGTGTCCTTGACTTCCGACCTTTCTGGAGCGCCGAGTACCCCAAACGCCTATCACGTGCGTGCGCTCCGTTACCGCCACGCCTGCGCGGTGCATTCCGGTCCTTATTCAGTTCAGGGGTTGGAAACTTTGCCCGAGGAGGGCCGGATAGTGAGCCTTTCAGGCTGGGTGGGCCACGCATGCTCTCTGCCATCTGGTCTTTTTTTACTGACACCCTTTAAGGGACATTAAAGAAACCAACGAACGTCCTTAGCGCACGGGCTGTACAAAACCAGGCGGGGGCCGGGTGTGGCCCGCGCGCTGCCGTGCGCCAGCCTCGGACTGAGCTTTGTCTGTGGGTGGACTTCAGAGGTGAATCTCGGCTACTCTGTAAATGAATTGTATTTATTTATTTTCTTTCTCCTTTTGCCGTCCCCTGGAAAGCCGTACCTGCGAGGTCCCAGAAGAGAGTTGGGTGTGTGCGTCTGCACCTGGTGTGTGTGGTCGTCCCGACTCTTGTGTTGGGGACGCGCCGGGGGAAGAGGCAGTGCAGGTCCTTCGGAACCGGATGTCTCTCCCTGGAATGAGCGTCTCTGGGTAAGTGCAAATGTCCTAACGAAAAGTGACTGTTTGTTTTAAGCTTTTTGGAGGAGGTGGGTGTGAGTGAAGCTGTCGGAGGCCATTCCTGCTTTGAGCCTGACCTTCTTCGGAGGCTGAATTCCCCCCAGAGGCTTTATGTGGCCGACGAGGCATGGCCACCCGGCACACTGCTGTCCTGGCCACGGAGCACACGCTCAGAGCGCACATCTGCACTGACCCCGGGCGCTGCGCAGGGACACAGACGGTGAGGGTCGGAAGCAGCTCCTGGCCGCGCGTGTCCGGACCCCATGTTATGTAGCCATGCGATTCTTTCATCGTTGCCTCCAATAGAGAAGGTGCCCAAGTGGCGTCTTGAAAGTGAACAAATCTAGAACAAATTGGGTTGGAATAGCAAATCATTAATTAAAATGAACAACTTTCACATCAAGGGACTGGACCTCTGTAGATCAAAGTGCATGGAGCCGCTTTGAAATGAACGAACCAGGAAGAATGAACACAGCTGTGTCCAATCCCAGGGATTAACTTTGAAAAGAAGTGGTGTTTATAAAACAGCCTTGCCTTCTTGGGCGGCTGCTTCAGCCAGAGCGACTGCGGGCTGCTGCCTACCTCCTGGTCCCTCCCCGGGAGGCCGGGCAGGACGGCCGGATGCCCCCCGCCTCCTGGGTGGGGGTGGGTGGGAAATGCAACCCAGGAGAGGGGAGCTTTGGGGTCGGGATGGGCCACCCAGGCATCAGAGAGGGATGCCTGGGGCCGCTCAGCACAAGGAGCCCTTCTTTCAAATTCATCTGTTCATTTTCCCTTTAAAAGGGCTGAAACCCATAACAGTAACATTCTCACGCAGCTGACGTGGCCATGAGAATACTTGTTTGTTTTGTAAACAGCTTTATCGAGATATAATTTGTACACACACACACCATTGAGCCTAGAACAACAGGGGTTTGGACCGCGTGGGTACCGTATATGAGACTTTTTTTCAATAAATACTATAAATGTATTTTCTCTTCCTTATAATTTCCTCAGTACCATTTATTTCTCTAGCTTACTTGAGTGTAAGAATGCAGCGTTCAATACATCTGACATATAAACTGTGGGTTAACTGGCTGTTATCGCTAAGGTTTCCAGTCAACAGCAGCTGTTAGCCATGTTTTTGGGGAGTCAAAAGTCACATGCAGACTTTTGACTGCGTGGGATCAGTACTCCCAACCCGTGTTCTGTTTAAATATATGGTGAAATTTGCCACTTTTAACTTTCAAGTGTATAGTAAGTACATTCACCATGTTATACCATTATCATCACTCTCGATTTCTACAGCATTTTTAGTACTTAAACATCAAGTAAGAACTCTCCTCCCCTCCTCCCCCAGCCCCTGGTAACCTACAGCCTGTTTCTTTGAATTTGCCCCTTCAGATATGTCATGTAAATGGAACCATAGAGTGGGTGGTCTTTGGTGACGGGCTTCTTCCATTTAGTGTGTGTTTCCACGGTTCACCCGTGTTGTATCGCGTGTCGACATTTCATTCCACTCTGTGGCAGGATGACACTCCTGTGGATGGGTAGACCACACTTTGTTTATTGATTCATCTGTCAAAGAAAGGAGTATTTGTTTTATAGCTATTGTGAAAGATGACTATTTTTCAGTGGATTTTAGGAGCTAATATTTCTGAGGTTTGGAGCGAGAAGTCAGTTCACTTGCTTGCCCGTCCTTAGACCGTTTAGACACAACGCCACTAAATGAGAGGGAAGGCTCGGCACCCGCGTGACACCACAGATCAAGAGGGACGCGGCTGAGAGCCCCGGCACGCTTAGGTTCTGCCAATCACTGTTGAACGCTGGGCGCCCGTGGATGGGGCTCAGTTACTGATGGCCCACCAGACTGGTGGGGTCAGAAATGCCACCCGGGGCTGGCCGGTGACCCAGTGATCGGCAGCAAGCCAGAAGGACCTGCAGGCCAAGGGCATTACCTGCCCTACGTGGGTGGGCCTTATCCAATCAGTCAAAGGCCTTTAGAGCAGAAACGGAGGTTTCCAGGAGAACAAGGCCTTCTGCCTCTGGGCTGTCTTGTAGGTACCCTACCCGAGCATCCAGCGTGTCTACCTGCCCTGCGGATTTCGGACTTGCCAGCCTGACGGTCGTGTGAGCCAGTTATTTAAAAGTGTCCCTCCGTCCACCCTGTAGGGGAAACTGCCTTTCAGAGCACCCCTCCCCCGCACCCAGAGCCAGGCTCCGCTCAGACGGGAAGAAGGCCTGGCCCTGGGGCTCAGGGGCTGCTCTCGGGGAGCTACCAGCCTGGTGACCCTGTCCATAATTCCACTGCAAGATGGGGAACATCTGGGGCTCTAATTGTTTAGGGACAGTGGTAAATTTGGGGTTTTCAGGGAATCTCAACTTTCATTCCCACCGAGCCTCTTAACTACCTGGTTAGAGGGCGGTCTTTTTGTCCCTGGACAGCCAGACCCTTCGAGAGCCCAGCACCCCCTCCCTGCGAGGCCCACGACTGTCCCACAGAGCCCTTCCCTAAACTCAGCAGAGAGAGCGCATTCCAAGGGGAACATGCCGATTTGATGCACACACCGGAGGACACACACAGGTAGGAGACCACACCCGTGACACCAGTTTCCTCCTGGGCACCCATCCGGGACAGCGCAGGCCGACCGGCCATGTGTTGTGATTACTCCGGGGCATGGCTTATGTTGGGAACTCATATCACTTGATTTCACACATGTCGAGGCAGGTACCAAAGTCTCCAAGTGCCCACCAGAGGGACCGCCCTGTATGCGAAACCAGGAGAGGCCCAGGGACCAGAACATGGTGCCCAATGGCACAGCAGTGGTCCGGAGGACAGGGCCACTATCAGTGCGGAAGCACCTCTCCAGAACGGGACGGGCGTGTTCTTGGTGGAAACGTTTGGTACAGAAGGCAGGGGAGCTCCCTCGGCCATTGCCGGAGGGGGCGCAAAATGGCTGAACCACTCTGGACGCGGCAGGTCAGGTCCCCCCAAAGCTAACCGAAGTCTCACCTTTCGACCCAGCAACGGTGCCCCTGGGCGGTTCCCCGAATGAGTCAAACACTGACATCCATGGAAGACCTGCCCATAGATGTTCACAGCAGCCTTCTTCCTAATTGCCAAAAATTGGAAGCCACCAAGATGTCCTTCCATGGATGACGGAAGAACAAACCGTGGTGCCTCTGACGATGCTAATTCATTCACAAAGGAACGTGCTGTCAAGCCACGAAAAGACACGGAGGAAACTTCCGTTCCTGTGGTTGAGTGAAAGGGGCTCCCCACTGCGTCATTCCCGCTAGATGGTAATCGGGACAAGGCAAAACCAAGGAGATGGTGAAAGCTCGGTGGTTGCCAGGCCTTGGGGTCGGGGAGAGGCAAGTAGGTGGGACCCAGGAATTTTAGGGCAGCGAGACGGTTCCGTATGGCACTGTAATGGGAGACGAGAAGACAGCAGCCACTTGGCAGGACCTGTAGACCGCACAACACCGAGCCGAGAGTAAGCCAGGACTTTAGTTAATAACAATAACGTGCTCGTGTTGGTTCGTCAGTTGTAACGAACGCCCCTCACTGATGCAATATGTTCATAATAGAGGGAACTGTGTTGGAGCAAGTGGGGATGGGGGGGGCAAGAAACTGTATTTTTTGCTTATTTTTTTATCAACCAAAAACTTCTCTAAATATAAAGTATATTCATTTAAAAAAATAAAGTAAATCCCATCTCAACCGTGGTCACGGGGAAAGGTTCAGGAGAACGTCGGTGGGCTTCCCATACTTGCGTAGCGGCCGGCGTCTGGCCTCAGGGCTCGCACTCGGAGGCAGGCAGAGGGCCTGAGGCTGTGTTTTCGTGTGAAGAGCCTTCTGAGGTTACTAACCACGCCTGCCCCTGGCACAGGACGAACGAGTCGGTCTTTCTTCCCGCATAGCCATGCTGTGGCTCTCGGGATGGCCCCATAGGACGTGTCCGAATATGACGTGTGATCACCGGACTAGCATACTGATGGGACTCACACTTCCTCTGAGTAGTGAGGCCCTCGTTCCCCGGCAGTGGCGCGGGGAGGAAAGCATCCTGGCTGTCAGGCCCTAATCCCTGACAGCTCCACGGGCCAGCCCCGGTCGGCGAGGGGAGCTCTGGGCACAGGCCTGTCTTTGTTCCCCATTTTGACCAAGGGGCCCAGAGCCCCACAGTCACTCTGGGTACTTCACTTCTCTTACAGGAACATTTTTACCCACGGGAAAAAGAGGTTAAGGTTAACCTCCACGGCGGTCACTGGGATACGGGACCCGGGAGGATTACAAACCCACAAGTGCGGTGGCTCTTTTTGGCTAAGGGGAGAGACGCCACAGCACTTGTGAGAAGGATTTTTTTAATCCTCATCTGAGGACATGTTTTAAAATTGATTTTAGCAAGAGAGGAAGGGAGAGAGAGAGAGAGTGTGTGTGAGTGGGGAGAGAGAGAGAGAGAAGCATCAACATGAGAGAGAAATATCGATCGGTTGCCTCCCATACGTGCCCCGACTGGGGATCAACCCCGCAGCCTTTTTGGGGCATGGGGTGACACATCAGCCAACAGAACCACCCAGCCAGGACACAAGGACACCCTTTTCCTGCACCCGCTGCTTCTGAGTTTCCAGCGCCTGCCTCTCTCACCCACTTCTTATTCACTGTGGTAAAATTCTTCTAAGAGGTATCGTCTTATCTCATGTTAAGCTGCTGCCCAGTGGCGTTAGGTGCGTTCACAGCACTGTGCAGCCACCCCCCGGCCACCCCCGGACCCTTTCCATCTCGCGAAGCTAAAACTGCCCATGAAACACCAGCGGTCCAACCCCTAGCCCCTGGCAATGACTCCTCTACTTTTTGTCTCTGTGACTCGACAACTCTAAGTACCTCGTCTCAGTGCAGTCACGTGGTCTCTGTCCTATTTCACTCAGCATGATGTCCTCCAGGCTCCTCTGTGCCGTAGCCTGTCAGGATCTCCTGCCTCTAAACCCTGGAAAGTATCCGATTGTATGTGCGTGCCACCTGTCGCTTACCCACGCATCCGCACCCGTGAGTGGACTTCCACGCTGGCTATCGCAGCTGATGCTGTTGTGAACACGGGCCAATCCCCTTCGAGGTCCTGCTTCCAATTTCTCGTGCGTATGTGCCCAGCAGCCGAATTGCTGGACCATTGGTAATGATTCATCTTCTGAGAAACCTTCATCTTGTTTTCCACAGTTTACATCCCACGAATGGTGCGCAAGTTTCTAATTTTGCCACACCCTCACCAGCGCCTATTTCCTGTTTTATTTTATTTCATTTTATTTTTGATAGTAGCCATCCTGGTGGAGCGAGGTGGCATTTCGTTGTAGCTTTGATTTGCACTCCCTGAGGACAAGTGACGTTGAGCTCGTCTTTTCATGGGCTTCTTGGCCGTTTGTGCATCGCTCCTCCCTTTCACCACCAGGAGATGACGGGATCCTGGGCCCGGCTCTGCCCCCTCCCCCCACGGCGGCTGTGGGCAGGCCTGGTCCTGGCTGCCCAAGGCACCTGGGATCTTGGATATTCCCATCGGAGCACCATCTCACCGTCTTCAGTTACTTACCTTCTGCTTCTCTGTTTGATTTTGGGTTAGACTGGGACCAACCTGAGGGCAGACACTGGGTCCCGGCCGCTGTCGGTTCTCCAGCACCTCGGACAGCGCCTGGCCACGCGACACAGCCAATGGCTATGAGACAAATGAACGGAAACAAATGAGATGCCTCCGCTTGGCCCTGACAGTCACGGTGCCCCGCCGAAAATAAACTCTGTTTGAGGAACGCACGCCTACTGACGGGTCCAGGAGCTCCACTTTCTGCTTTATTCCTGTCATTATATGTCCCCGCTTAGCTTTCTCACTCTCCTCCTCCCTGTATCTCCTTTTTAGCCCAGGACATTCTGAATCCTCCAGGCTTGGAGAAACGACTTTCTTTGAGGTGACTTTGAAGAGCCTGGGGTCATCTTACACCTCTTGCCCCCAAAGCATCTTCACGCACCCCCCTCCCCTGCCTCTTCCTCCGCCCCGAGCCTCTCTTCCGACCCCAGACCTGTGCTTTGAGAAAGCCCATGGGAAGACCTAGCTAATTTCCTCTCCTTAACCCCAATTAGTAAGCGGTTTCTGGCAGCCGAGGGAATCCGAGAACCATGCCCTTTCTGTCCTTTCACCGCGCACTCTTATCGGTCTGCGTCTTTCTTTTCGGAGAATGAATGTCTTCTAACTTGCCAGTCCCCCACTGCAGTAAACCCCCCAGTGCCCAGGTGCTTAATACTCAGCTCTGGGTTTAGTTCTGCTACATTCAGCTACATCCAAAAGCTACATTCTTGTTCTTCTCGTGGCATTCAGAAACTGCGCTCAGGGACAGTCGGTGAGCTTGCGAAACTTCTCTCAAATGCCAGACACTTAGATACACCTCTTACAGACAAGCTCCAAGTTATTTTGACTTTAAAAAAAGCACTGGGACCAATGCCTGTCTTGCAGGATCATCGTAAAGATTAAAATAAATTTTAAAGTATCTCGCATGTTAGTAGCACCTCCAGAAATACTTTTCCATGCAAACCGAATTTTATTTGGTGCCTCCGAAAACAACAGTCCCTAAAATTGAATAACACGCTACAGTTTCATGGGGCCTTTTTCGAGCTCGACCTCACTCAGTCTCCGTAGCAACCACGAGAGGCAGCTACTGCACCACGGGGAAGGCTGTAACTGCAAATCATCTTCAGGTTAGAGGCAGCCCATGCGAAGCAGTGTCTGTCAGCAAAAGTCTACATTTTTTCGGCTGGTGGTCTCTCTTCTCCCAGAAATCTTGACTGGTGTAGCCCGAAGGGGCCTTCCCCATTTATTCATGGCTAGAGGCGATCAATGCTCTATATCATTATCTTCTAATTATCCACTCATATCCTAGCAAAGCTGAATTTTTGTTTTTGGGGGCACTTGGTTTTGTTTTCTTTTGCCTTTTTCCTCCTGCCCCTTCCTGCCCCTCCTCTGCAGTGGCAATAATTTCTGCGGGAAGCCCCTCCTCCGTAGTGCACTCACGTCGGCTCCTAGGGATGTGGAGGGTGAATTGGTTAACTGGCCGACAGTACAAAGTTAGGCAGCTTGTCTTTTCTTGAGGGGGTGAAAGAGAGGGAGGGAGAGAGAGAGAGAGAGAGAGAACGGGCACGTCTATTTGATCACAGGATAGTCACGCCCAGTTTGGATTCGTGCGAGAGCATTTGGGGGGCATACAAAGAAGATAAATCTTCATTTCGAGAGTCTGCAATGGATGCAGATGCTACCAGGAAATTACAAGAGGCTTTGGTCAAGCTGCTGCTGTGGAAGAAAAGCCTGGAAGCGGGTGGACTTTCCAGCACCGGAGTCAGCCCAGTCCAGGCTGGAGAGGCGACAACAAGGCCGCGTCGTCATGCTGCAGGAAGAAACCTGCAGGCACCTGGGGACCCGGCAGGGCTCCTCCAGTGACTTCCTTCCTGAGATGATCTTGCCATCGAAATGGAGGCGTATGGTCCTTACTTGGCCAGAACAGACTAGGAAATGATGCAACAAGGCTTCAACTCAAATAGCCTCAGAACATTCTGGAACCCTTGAATGGAATGGAAACCTCAATTAGCAAAGGGAACTAACTAATGGAAGCTCTGAGTCTGTTGCTTGCAGATACTTTGAATTCATGGCTTTCAGCTTGTTGGCCTCCAAACCAAACATTAACACCAAACGTCACAGGCCACTTCACAGCTTCATCTTCTTATTCAGAGCTGACGGCTATAGCCTTCTCATTGGAAGTCACTTCTGAGCGGGTCAGTGCCCACAACTGGCCCCTTAAAGGCAGAGGGGAGAGGTGGCAGGGGTGCGAGCTTGGCTTGGTTTTGTTGTTGTCTGTCTCGCTTTGTTTTTTAAAGTCAATCAAGCCCATACATGTTGTCCAGAAAGACTGAAACGCATTCTTCCGTTTTTCCCAAATCCTGCACAGTGCTCAGCTCGGGCGGGCGAGAAGGGGGTTTCAGCCCCTCTTGCACTCCACACAGTGGGCACCGACCCTTTGGCCCGGCTCTCTGGAGGCCCCCGTGGCCAACCCTCGCGGGCTCAGCCCCTTGGACTTCTGCTCATGTCTCAACACCCTCCACCCAGAGCTTGATGTCCCCATCGCCACACCCCTCCCGAAGACTGCGCCACCCCTTCCTTGTCCTTGAGGTCGCAAGTTACAGCTTGTCAAAACTTGTAAACACAACAGAATCTCCTCTAGGAGCTGATGTCAGTTTGTCCTTCTAAGCATTTAACACTTCAGCCATGCTTCCACAAAGTAGCTTGCAATGCTTCGGGGGGGAGGCACAGCTTGGGTCCGGGCAGTGTGGACGATTTAGCCCTGGTGTTTTTCTTGGTGGGGAGGCGTGGACAGCTTGCAGGAAAAGACTCCTAAAATTGGACCTGGATCCTTTCTCCTGCTTGCATTCATCCATACACGTGCACTGGAGAGCTTGAATTACACCAGGGCAGGAGGGTCATCTGTGACCCCAGCCACCATGCGCCCCAGTGAGTTATAAACCACAAATATAAAACCTCTATAAAACAGATAATCTTCTCTGTCCTTTCACTCAGGGATACTACACTTTGGGGTTCACCTTAACAAAAAAGTGGACGCGTCCTGAGCTCCAGGACCCTTCACTGATTTAGGGTGTTAAACCAACCTTGCATTCCCGAGATATAACCCACTTGGACATGGCGAATAATTCTTTTTATGTGTTGTTGAACGCTGTTTGTTAGTGTTTTGCTGAGAAGTTTTGCCTCTCTATTTGTGGGAATATTATACTGTTTTCTTGTAATGTCTTCATCTGGCTTTGGTATCAGGGTAATACCGTCCTTACAGGTTGAGTTGGGACCTGTTTCGATGCTTGCTCTGCACGGCTCATTTTAAATTTAGAAGGTAGAGTAATGTTTCCAATGTAATTTAAGTCCCATCGTGTCCTGACTCACGTCCCCAGTGGCTACCCATGGCACTGACCACCCAGGCCCAATGCCTGGGACCCCTGCCCCTCCACCCTTCCTTCCCACCATCTTTTCCCTGGTTCTCCGTGGCAGCCACACTGACCTTTGCGAACTTCTTCCCACCTACTTGTCATGCCACTTCCCTCTGCAGGGCCTTTCTCCTTCCAGTTTCCTTGGCCGCGGAGGCCACAGACGGCCCCTTCCCACTGGGCAGATCTCTGGCCACACATCACTTTCTTAAGGCCTTCTTGTAACATTTCAGCTGACACCACCTCTCGTCCATGGGCCCTCTCAGCCTCATCGCTCGGCCTCATTGTTTAAACAGCACTTGTGATTTGAAATCACATGACTTGCTCACATGTTGATGGCTTATGTCTCCTGCTGCCATGTAATTCCATGAAGCTGAGAATTTTGTCTCATTCTCTGTTGGACTATCGGTGCCTGAGGCCACAGGAGTGGCTGGGAGAAGGGCAGGAAATGTGCGTTGAATCAATAAATAAAGAGGACGAAGTTCTCTGTGCAAGGACGCCCATCACTGTGTCACTAGTGCAGCAGCACAGTTGAGGTGACGGAAACACCCAAGGAGATGAAGAGCCAAATGGCGTGCAGTGCGTCCGAGGGCGGGGCATTGTGTGGTCATTTAAAGTGGTGAGCAAAACCTTTTAAGGACATGCAAAATGTGCATGATATAATGTTATATGAAAAAACCAGGTTACCATAAATATATTTTACATTGTAAGTATACATTTATAAATATAAAGATACAATAAAGGGCCAAGACTGCAATCCTAACAGTAACTGTCTCTAGGTGGTGCAGTATGGGCAATTTCAATATTCCCTTTGCACTTTTCTGTGCACTCTAAATTTTCTCTAATGTGCATGCATTGTTTCAATAATAAAATAATTTTTAAAATTATGACTGCTATAGAATAAAATATAACATAACCAATAGAGGTGTCGTGTATAACTTTGGAGAAGAAAAATTTTCAAGCGGGAAGACGTACTCGTTCACCTAAACTGAAAGGTCTCCTCTAGTGGAAGTTTCTAAAATGGCTCTGAATACACGGCAGTTGCTTGGTTTCACTTGGGCCTCTTTTTTCCTGCTTGATTGGGCGAGGAGGTCCAGGAGGACACTGGGCTCGCTCTTTCTATAATACTAACTGGCTCTCAATGCCCACCGTCCACTCAGCCCTTCCGCCATTCAGATTCCCACCCCAGGACCTGCGCCTCTCAACCCCTCGTAGACTCAACTCAGCACATAGTTACCCGCCCCACACGGACGATGCCGGTAACGAAAGCACCAGGCCCCCTTCCCTGGGCTCTGCTCTGTGGCTTCAATTGCTCAGGGCAGAGATGGCAAACGACCTTCCCATTAGATCTCAGAACTTCGGAAGCTCCTCAACACACATTCCTCTGCCTTTCTCGAAGCAAGGCCTTGATGGTGCATCCAAGACCCCTTCTGACGATCCCACCTGCTCTCAGTGAAGAGAGGGAGCTCTCTCAAGACCAGGCTGCTGCCCACAGAACCTTCGAGAAGGTCCACTGCCCATGTGCAAGCCCCTCTTCCTCTCTCTGCCCCTGATAGGTAGGAAGTCTTTCCATTCCAAATTAGCTCTTTCTCTCAACGTGCCCAGGGCCACTGGGTGCCATGGAAACAGCTGCCCCGAGTCCGGGGCTGCTGGTGGGAGCCTCTGTTCTGCCAAGCAATTCGTCCCTGAGGAAAGGAAGAGCTCTCCCTTGTGGGAAGGCCCACCTGTGCTCCCCGATCAACCTGCCCTGAGGGATATGTTCTGACACCCGCGGGTCATCATGAGGCCCTGGAGACCAGCTGCCTGTCTGTCTACACTGCTCTGAAGGTGTGAAGATAGTCAAAGGCTTCTGCTGAAGACACAGGTCGCACTAGGTCCCTCCTTCCAGGCGACGGATGGGCATGGACGCTGAAGTGCCGAAAGAATCTGGCGGCTGTGCTCAGTCACCTGCCCCGGGAAGTTTCCTTGCAGGACAGTCACCAGGCCCCGAGAGCTCCCGAAGAGCTCAAAGGCTTCCAGGACACAGCCCGGGGACAGGGAGGCAGTGCCAGCTCCAGCTTAGCAGCTGCAGGTGGGGCCAGGGATGGGCACCCCGGGCCCCCAGCCCTGGGCGGGAGACGGGGTTTGAAAAAACACGATTTCTTCTCAGGCTCCCTGCTTAAAATGCAAGTAAAAGTAGTCAAGACGTTGTCTTTTAAACGAACAAAATGCAGCAGCGTGAATGACAATCACTAAATTTGTGTTTTTCACACTGAACATCGTGTTAGGCACTTCATGTGTCCCTGTCTTACCTCGAGTAAGAGCCGAAGTCTTCCACTGGATCTAACGACCTCCCATGCCCGCTCCCACTCTAGTGCCCCCAATTCCCTCCCTGTCCTGGTCCCTGCCTGCTCCTCTCCAGCCACCGACCTTCTCCGTCCTCAGACTCACTAGCGACTCCTCCTTGGGGCCTTTGCACCTGCCCTTGCCTGACTGGCTTCTCCTCACACCCTCTGTGCACAGACCCCCCACCCAGGCCTTCCCGTGGACCCCTACTCATTACAGAGTCTTCTGTGGCCTCCGTGCATAAAATCACCTGCTGCCCCAGGATCCTCTTGGTCTCTGGCCCTACCTGGTGGTTCTCCATAGGATGGGTCATCACCTGGCCCAACGGCGTGGTTTTCATCTTGGTTTATTTTGACCAAGGAAACTGTACGCCCTGGAAAGGTGAGAGTTAGTTCTGTTCGCACTGGCCCCCCAGGCTTACAGTCACTCCTGTGCAAAGAAGACATGCGAACGGCAACCACCCACAGACGATGCTGAACATCCCTAATCATCAGGGAAACGCAAGTCAAAACTGCCACAAAATGCCACTCACGCCCATCAGCGCGGCTGCTCTCACGATACTGACGCCAGCAGAGTCGGCAAGGGTGCGGGAGGCTGGAGCCTTGTGCGGCGCTGGTGGGAATGCAGAGTGTTCAGCTGCTATGGAAAACGCCCTGGAGGCACTTCAGAGAATGAAACATCGAGCTCTCGCGTGATCCAGTGATCCCACTTCTGGGGACGCAGTCGAAAGAGTTGACAGCGAGGCCTGGAAGAGAGTTGGCACACCCGTGTTCGCAGCAGCCAAGAGGCGGAGGTAGCCCCGTGCCCATCGACGGGCGGATGGCCCCACAGCAGGTGGTTTGTTCAGACAAGGACATGGCGCTCAGCCTACAAAGGAAGGAAGTCCTGTCACACACCGCTGTGTGGCCAAGCCTTGAGGACAGGGGCTAAGTGGAATGAGCCAGTCACTAAAAGGCAATCACCGTATTATCCCACCCGTATGAGGTACTCAGAACGGTCAAAGTCAGGGAGACAAGGACCCGTGTGAGTGTTACCAGGATTAGGGGGAGGGGAGTGGCGAGTGGTTCAATAGGTATCAACTTTTGCTCTTGTAGGATGAAAAAGTTCCAGAAATCTAGCTCATAGACCTAAAAATTTTGTGTTGTGCATGTGCTTTTTTTTACCACAATGAAGAGAAACAATGTCTGTGACATGCTGAAGGAATACATTTAATCCTCACAAGAACCCTAAAGGGAGCTGTTGTTACTGCTCCCATCAAGAGGTCAGGAGACCCTAGGCTACAGAGCCTGGGTGACCCGTCCACGGCGACTGGGCCAGTTAGTAAGTGGCAGAGCTGGGTCTCACACGCACCCCTGTTCTCTGATTGCAAAGTGTATTACCTCTTATTCCTTAAGAATTCCAAGTCGGAAATATCTTCACCAAAGGAACTGAACCCATTCGGGGTGCCTGCCGTACCCTGAAACGGAGCTCCCGCTGCCTGCAGGCGGTGGGTTTCCGGTGCCACAGCAAGAAGGGAGACCAGGGCCCTGCTCTGGGGACAGACGGCAGTTTCCGGGTGGCAGTAGGTGTAAGCGCCACCGTTGTGGAGAGTCGCAGAGCAGCCTTCTGACGCATCTCTTCTCAGGTCCTGGGGGGCTGTGCGCTGGCAGACTGAGTGCCTGGTGTTACCACCGACGTCCACGGGCCCTGCTTCCCCGTCTTGGGCTCTCAGAGAGAGAGGCAGGGGCCACGTGGGTCTGTGCCTGGCCTCCCCCGTCGGGGGGTGGGCTCTGGAGTCCAGAGCTCCCCCGGTGATCCTCATGGCGTCGAGGGCCAGCCGACCACGGTCCCACCCGCCTGCCCCGGGAAGGCCTCACAGCTTGGGAGCACGTGTGACAGTCGGTGGCCTTAGGAAGCAGGAAAGTGCAGAAGACACAGCGGTGCCTAGTTTGGACCAGAGGTCCAATGGTCCCGTCATCTCCTTAGGGTCTAGGAAAGAGGGGCCCGGACCCTCCAAATGGCACAGCCGGTAAGTGTCCCACACCCTCACTAGGAGGTCTGCAAATATTTTGGTGACTTTTACTCTCACTGGCCCTGTATTAGTTTTTTCTTGCTGCATAACAAACTGCCACGAGTTTAGCAACTGAACACAAACACTCCACTTCACAATGCCCAGGGGTCAGGCGTCCAGCCCTTGGGCTCTCGAAAGGCTGGAATTCAGGTGCCGGTACCTGGAATAGGGAGTCTCTACCCAGTCACTAGCCTATTGCAACGTGTCACCGTTGGTCTGGGAGGGACACAACGCCCGCCGTGACCAGTTCTCAGACCCCGTTGGACACACATGTCTGCCCCTGTCCCTGTGTTCACCCCCAGGCCCCAGCCGAGGGTGGCGGGGGACCGCAGAGCCAAGGCTTCCCCACAGATGCAACTGGGCGCTCAGCCGGCCAGAGGCTGCAGCGCTCTTGGCCCGGGGAGGGGCGGGGCCTGGGTAGCAGGGTGGTGAGCTGGGAACCAAGAACCCACCCCGGGGAGCCGGGGAAGTGGTGGGGCTGTTCTCCGTCAGGCACCCTGCATCAGACTTCACTTACAAAGCACTAATGGAAAGAGGAAATGATCAAGAAGTTTAATCAGACTTCACTTACGAAACACTAATTCAAAGAGGAAATGATTAAGAAGTTTAATCAGACTTCGCTTACAAAACACTAATTGAAAGAGGAAATGATCAAGAAGTTCAGTCCTGCAGTCCTGAGTACGGGCAGTCCCAAAGACGAGGTCCTTCTGAGTCGGGGCCCTGTGACAGCGTTGGTCGCATCAGGAAGCCAGCCATGCGCGGGGGACCCTCAGGACCTCTCGAAGCCACTGGCTAAGTGTCCAGATTTTTCTGACCACTGAGCCTGGTCAGCATCTCTATGGCAGGGGCCTGGACGTGTCGGGTATGAGTGTCATAATGCTTACGACAGGGTGACTTGGGAGCGTGTCCCACGTGCCTGCTCCCCACTGCTGGCATAGCCTGGGGAGCCACCTCCGCTTATGTTGTGACCCTGACCTCTACATCTGATCAGACCAGCGACAGGCACGTGGCCGAAGGACAGGTGACCTGTGGCCAGTCCAGCACCCTGCAATGCAGCTTCACACAAGAAAGGCCACACAGGGACAATGGCTGTCACCTAACTCCGTCTGAATGCCTTTCTCCAGAGATGCAAACTGGATAGAAAATCACACAGAAAGGGAAACGCGTGGAGTTGCACTGATGCACTGGGGTTGGGGTGAGTCCCTGTCCCCCGGCGAGAGACCCCTCCAGAGCTCTTGGTCGGTCAGCAGGGCAGCCGATGGACCCTTGGAGCTGTCACTCAGAGCCGAACATAGTTCGGTCTTTTGGCGCGGTGGCCCCATGTTCAAGACCCTTGCCATTCTCATTTCCAAGGGTCCCCCAACCTCTTCGGATGTAACGTAAATGAGTCTCCGTTCTTGTAGCCAGAAGGGGGTCATTCCCATCTGACCGATGAGAAGACCGAGGTTCAGACTGGTTGAGGAACGAAGCTAAGGTCATAAAGTCGAGCTGACACTAAAGGCGAGAAGGCCTGGCCAGTCGGGCGCTGGTGGGGAGTGACAAGGAGAGAGTACGGTAGGGAAGTGGCCACCCAGCTTCCTTGGGCAATGGCATTCCCAGGCCGAGGCCAGGGGCAGATCAACGCCCTACTTGCACCACCAGCTGCTGGGACACGCCACAGACCGAAAGGGCTTGTCCTCCGGGCTTCCTGCGGCTGCAGCCCCCGCCTCCGCCCCGCCCCCCCACCACCCCGGGGACAGCGGCAACTGAAGCCCCCTGCTGAACTGCTGAGGAGGAATTCGCCTCTTCCTCTCTGGTGATCAGAAGGAGAAGAGGGCAGCCCCAGGCTGAGCCCACGGGGGTGCGGGGGGCCTGGGCGCTGGCGAGGGGAGAGGGCTGCTATTTCACATGGGGCACATTTTGAAACCCCCTCTCCCCTCGTGGCTCGGACTTCAGTGGACATGTGGGGTTCGTGCGCACAGATGCCCAGAATCGTTCCAGAATAATTCACTCCCTGAAACTTTCCCCCTGGGGCTTGTCACGCATCGCTTGGTTGGGCTTTTAATAACCTTTCGGAATGGGCGGTCACTGCTGCCGCCCAGACGTCAGCTACAAGCGGGGTGGAAGGGTGAGTGGGGCTGCTGACCGAGGCCTGAGTGGCCTGCCCCACGTGGGACGGCTTGTGCAGAGAGGGGGAGACGCTCTTTCTTCCCTGCCCGTCACCCGTGCGAGACCTGTGCCTGTCCTAACGAACGGCTCACCTCGGGCCATTGGGCACTAGTTTCTAACTCTCCTTCTCAGACAGAGCCTGTCTTAGAAACAGACTGTGGAATATTACTGAAATTCACTATTGTCCTAAAATACTGAAAGTATTCAGTCTACAAGTGATAACCTTCAAAAACCCCGAAGCCCTTGGGAACATATGGTTGCTGAGTAAAGCCCTGAGGTTTTGAGAATTTGCCTTAAGAGGCCTTTGGGGATTGAGTGACAGCATTTTTCTTGTCACAAGTCTCTGACTTCTAGGACAAAAGTAAAAGGATATGACTCAGACAGAGAGCGGCTGATAACGTTTTAATTGGTGAGCGTGAGCACTGAGCTTCCATTTCCGTTGGTTGAATCGCGTTTCCCACTGGGGAGCGCACCCCGGGCCGCAAGAAGCTGCCTCGCTTGGCCTCAGCCACCAGGGTGGACAGTCTGCGTGCCCCCCCCTCGAGCCCACCAGGTCCAGGTCTTCCTTCTGGAGCACAAGGGCCAAGCTTTTTTCAAGTGCCAGGCCCCAGCTCGCGAATGAAAGACAGGGGTCTCCGAGCGGCAGGACTGCCCTCCCCCACCACCTGTGCTCTGATGAACACGAGTATCTGGGAACAGAGCTGCTCTTTCCGCATTTGCCAGTCAGCCCCCTCGCGGCCGTGGTATCAAGGGCAGCATAAGGTAGTTGCCCAGCCAAGAGGCCCAGTGGCCCAGAAGGTAGGGCGCACTGGCTTTTCATAGCACGTTAACCCCACTGCCATCACCGCCGTCCCCACCATTATCTTTGTCCCCATCATCCTCATCACCGCCTGCGCCACCGTCACTGTCACCGTGACAGTCGTTCTCATTCTCACAGGCACTCCGTACACTCATGCCAAGGTAGAGGGCGTTGTCCAACGTCGGAATCTGATTCCATCCATACGAGAGCTCAGCAGGGGACTGGAGTGGGGACAACTGTGTCATTTCATGAGAGGGGATGTTATAATCCAGGGAGGGGGCCGTCTTTGCTTTACTTGCCCTCAGCTCCGGGGAGCCTCTGCCAGGGTGCGAGTCCTGAGCTGACAGCACCGGACGACGGGGAAGGAGCGTGTGCAACTGTGTGGCGTGTGTGGGAGTGGGATGTATGAGCAGTAGGTGTGTCATGCATGTTAGGAGAGTATATGAGTGTGGTGTGTGCAGTGAGAGTGTGCAGTGTGTGCACTGAGTGCTGTCTGTGTGGTGTGTGTACACGCACGTGTGACAAGGAAGAACTCAGTCCAAGCAAAGGGCAGAGGCGCCAACGTGGGGCGATGCCGGGTGGCCCCGGGTACCTGCTGCTTCTGCCGGGCTGCTCTTCTCACGTGCCGCCTGAGCCCCCCATCCTCCTCCTCGACCGGGTCACCATCCCTGCTTCCCTCCCCCGTCACTGCCTCCGCAGCGCCCGCCCCTGGAGCTGCCCCCACACCTGTGGCCAGCTTTCTGCATGAACCACCTTGCACCCCATCCCCACTCGAGTCCTTCCTCTGACCTACGCTGAGCCCGGCCTGCGTCTGTGGCTGCGTGCCACCTCCTCATAGGCCCGGGACAGGGCTGCCACTTGCGTCCCCTCCACTGCCTGCGACCCAGGCCCATCCTGGGGGAACCAGCCCATGCTCAGGGCCGTCCCGGGGAAGGCCCCGCCCTGTCCTGGTCATCAGGGGGAGTGGGGACTCCAAGGGCAGCCACTGGGGAGAAGGGGACCATAAGTACAGCTGTGTCCTTGCAGAAATTTGGTAAATAGAAAACTCATTTAAAATGGAGCCCAGAAGAGCGAACTCTCACCGAGTCACTCAGCAAACACCACTGGCCCCAACGGGAAGAGATGCACTGGCCTCTCCCACAGGGAGTAACGCAGCTGTGCCGGCAGGAGAGGAAGCGGCTCCTCCCTGCCGGGTAACAGCTCAGCCAATCGGAGGCGGGCCAGGACTCAGCCAATGAGAAGTCACCAGACGCTGAACTTCCAGTTTCCTCCAGTGGACCCTTTATTTACAACAGTACCTCCCAAATCCATGAAAGAGCATCCTCACCTTGTTTCCCTGAATTTGCACGAGGTTCAATGTGACACCGCATGTCCAGGGTTATAATTCTTCGTTCTTCCTGAAGAAGCCCACTTTGCTGGGGAAATATCTGGCCGTCTGCTTGTTAAAGGGGAACCCCCCCCCACCCCGCACGGGGCTGCCGGGGCCACCCCGAGAAAGCATCGCAAGCCAGTCGCTTAAGGAGAAATGTATTGTTTCGCAGTCTGGAGGCTGGAAGGACAATGTCGGGGTGTCCCCAGGGCTGGCTCCTTCTGAGGGGCTGAGGGAGACGCTGCTCCAGCCTCTCTCTCTGGCTTGGAGGTGGCCAGCGTCTCCCTGTGTCTCTTGACATTGTCCTCCCTCGACGCACGTCTGTCCCTGAGTGCAGTATACACTTTTTATAAGGATACCGGTCATGTTGGACTAGGGGTCCGCCCTACTCCAGTAGGACCTCATTTTAACTAATGGCATCTGCAATGACCCTATCTCCAAATAAGGTCACCATCCAAGGTCCTGGGGGTTGGGACTTCCACATACGCATTTTGGGGAACATCGTTCAGCCCGTACCAGTCACTGTACCCTGTGATGAATGGAGCTGCTGTCACACGCTGGGGAGGACACAGCGCAGCACCCCGAGCTGCATGGCACCGAGCATCCCAGGAGCTTGGGCAGCCACCAGGACAGGCCTCCATACCCCAAGGCCAGCAGGGAGCAGTGCGACAAACATCGGCCATGCCCACCACAGTGGCTCTGACTGGCCCCAAGTCACAGCAGGGACCTTGGTGCCAGGGAGAACACGGAACGCAGGGTGGCAGCCGCTGCACCGGCCACATCCCTCAGCCTGGACCCTAATGTGCCTTGTGTCCACGTGGGGGTCCTGCGACGCCTGGCAGAAGGCGGGGTCTTCGCATGAGCGGAACGGAGATCCAAACCAGGCTGCTTACAGCACACACCTCCCTGCCTCACTGATTTGTAAGGTGACAAAAGGGGTGGAGTCTATCTCGATTCAACTTTGTCACCCTAGAAACCAGCTCGGCGGTGATGCTTAATATATTTGTGGAGAATGAATGGGTGACTGGGAGAGACCAGGCATGTCAGACCTCGTGAAGGAAAATCAATCCATCAGTTAATCCTTCTGTGAGCTGTCCGCCCAGAGCCGGGCTGGGTGCTGGGAAGGGCCACCAGAAAGGACAGGGCCCCTGGATTCAGCCACTGGCCGGGTCGACGATTGACTGAGTGCTCTTCCTGCGCCAGCGGTTCTGCTGATGCCGGGTTCCTCAGATGGGCCGGCCCGGGCGCTCGGATTAGAATCCTGAAAAACAAACAAAGCTGGGGTGAGAGAGTCTGCGCCCGGCTGAGCTGTGGGGTCCCGACGGCTGCGTTTGGCAAAGGAAAAATCAAGGCGCCGAGGAGAACTGGCTAAGGCTTCCGGGTCAGGAGGGCCCTGCGCTCCGCCCTGCCCAGGGAGGGTGCAGGACACGCGAGGGACGCCAGACACGCAGGGGGACGGAGGGACGAGGTCAAAGAGCAAGGCCGTACTTTCGTTTTCCTGGCAACAAGTGTCAGAAAACCTTGGGAAATGAAATGAGATGAGTAGATGGGCCTGACTCTATGGCTCAAGGATTGGTCAGATGGTAAATATCCGAGGCCTGGTGGGCCACCTGCGGCCGCAGCTGCAGCTGCGCGACTCTGCCGTCGATGTGGAAACGGCCATAGGGATACCCGAAGGGATGAGGGGGCTGGGTTCCAATAAAACTTCGTTTATGGATGCTGAAATTTGATTGTTCACATAATTCTCACATGTCATGAAGTGTGATTGATTTCTTTGGATTTCCTCCCCTGAACTGCTTTTCTCTGTCTGGGCTGCCGCGCGGTGGCTGGCTCACCGTTCTGGAGGCCGGACAGCCAGCATCAAGGCTGCTGCGGATTTGGTTCTGATAGAACCTAGTTCCTCGTTCACGGATAGCTCTCTTCCTGCTGTCACCTGACACTGTTCTGGGGTCTTTCTTTTTTTCCTCTTATGATTTCAGTATATATTTTGAAATGATTACCGCACTAAGTTTAATTAACACCCATCATCTCATATAGTTACAATTTCTTTCCTTGTGATGAGAACTTTTAAAGTCAACTCTCTTAGCAACTTCCAGTTGCACTCTTAACTGTAGTCACCATGCTGTACATTACATCCCCAGGACTGACGTATCTAGAACTGAAAGTTTGTACCTTTTGACCTCCTCTGCCCACTTCACTCCCCGCCCACCCTCGCCTGGGGTGACCGCCATTCTAGTTTCTGTTTCTGTGAGTTCAAGGTTTTTTATTCCTTTTTGTTTTGATTCACAAGAAAGATCATACAGTACTTGCCTTTCTCGTTCTGTTTCACTTAGTATAATGTCCTCAAGGCCCAACTATGTTGTCGCAAATGGCAAGACTTCCTTTCTTTCTATGGCTGAATGATATTCCATTGCATGGGGTCTCTTTTATAAAGACTCTAGCCCCACTCGTGGAGGCTCCGCCCCTGTGACCCAATCACCTCCCAAAGATCCCGCCTCCTAACGCCATCGCATCGGGGTTAGCTGACAATATATGACTTTTGAGGGGCACATTCCGTGGGTAGTACCACCATTTAAACATGTAATGGCCGTTCTCAACTGGGGGGCGTGCAGGAACAGGAAGTCGCCAGATTTAGCCTGGGGGGCCAGTCAGCGGACCCCTGGCACCTGGTGGTGTTCCTCCAATGGGAAAGCTGAGGTTCAGGTTCCGACGCGGCTGTGGAGGGGGACCCTAGAGTCCCGGTCCCTGAGGCGCTCGCAGGCACAGCCTCTGCACCTGGTCCGCAGATTCACTTTGAGGGCCACTGGGTGGAGTCCCAAAGGTGCAGCAGAGCCGTGAGCAGGGTGAGCGGGCAGAGTGTGTCTGCTGCGAGGGGCAGTGAAGGGGACGACCGGCTGGCGGTGGGCGGGCCTGCCTGCGGAGAGAGCGGCCACGGGGAGGAGGTTTCACGCTCTGCCCTCCTGCTGTGTTGGGGAAGTGTGGCCCCTTTCTGGGCTTTGAGTCCAAGGTGGGACAAGCCACAGGGAGCTTGGGAACGGCACCTGTGACATTTCCAGGCAGTCATTGACAAATGCATGCACGCCTGTCAATAACCAAAACATTTCCTCATTTGCACGCGTTGCTTTACCATCAACGGTATTTGGCTGTGTGCGCTTGTGATTTATAGTAAGAGGCATATATTTGGTTTTCACCCGATGCCTGGCACAGAGCTCCTAAATCCTTGGAATTGCCTAAGTGATGAGAGAATAAAAGTGTCTCTTGTTACGTTACAAGGTGACTTTGGGAAGCACCTAAGGATGGGGGATGATCGCCACGAGAACTAACCACGTGATCAGAGGGTTGGAACTTCCAGCCCCACCCCGTACCTCCCGGGAGGGGAGGGGAGAAGGGCTAGAGCAGGGACAGCTCCTAATGGCCCATGATTTAATCAGTTGGGTTTGGGTAATGAAGTCCCCATCAAAACCTAAAAGGAGGGCGTTGGGAGAACTTCGGGAGGGGTGACCACGTGGAGGCGCGGGGCGGGCAGGGGCTGGCTCCCGGGGCCGGGAAGCCCAGGCCCCGCCCACGCCCCGCCCCCCAGGTTGCCGTTTGCATCCTTCCCTTCCGGCTGCTGCTGGGTTATGTCCTTTTATAGCAGACCATGAGCTGGTGAGGAAATGCTTCTCTGAGCTCTGCGAGCCACTCTAAGAAATTAATAGAACCGAAGGAGGGGGTGGGGAGCCTCTGATTTATGGCCACAGAAGGGGTTCAGAACAGGCGCCCCCAAGCTGTGCCACTTTGGCAGGAGGATTGTTTTGAGCTGAAGGCAATTGAGACCCTGCAGGCTCGGTAAGAACTTCTACCTCTCCCTTAAAGAATTTTAATTGGGGCCTTGCCTGTAATGAGAGTTATCACCAGAAATAACGTTTTATGACCTATCTACACGGGAGAGCAAACATCTAATTACTGAACATCTGTTCCCCTTATTGCCCTCCAAGTGACCTTCCTCTTCTCTGAAGTCCCAGGCACCTGACCTCATCCCTCGCTCAGAAGGTCACATATGCCTCAGTTTCCCTTTCTGTTTTTGAACCTTCCATCTGGGTGGGGTCCCCATACGTATATCTGTAATTAAATTTGGCTACTTTCTCTTATTAATCTGTCTCCTGTCAATTTCATCGTCCAGGTGACAACCTGGACTTGCAAACTGGCGTCAGAAACCCATGGTGGGATATCAGAACCTCTGATCTGCAGCTGGCTGGTCAGAAGCAGGGGACAACATGAGCCCTCCGCTGGCTTCTGCAGTGAGCCAGGGTTGGGGGTGGGGAAGCAGAGGGGGCGGTCTTGGGGGACTGAGCCCTTAACTTGTAGAATCTAACGCTCCCTCCAGAGGGACAGTGTCAGAACTGAGTTGAACCCTCAGACATCTGGCTGGTATCCTACAATTGCTTGCGGTATGGGGAAGCCCCCCAACTCATCAGCCCCCAACCCCCTCGCACACACGCACACCGGAATTGGGTCCAGGAACTCACAGAGCTCAACGTCCAAAGAGGCCTCCCCTCGTCACAGCAAATGCAGATGAAAATGTGCCACATCCCATGGGGACTGATGGCTGCACTCTCTGTGGCAGGACTGGGAGCAGCACTGACCAGTGACCAGCGGCTCTGGGGACAGAAGCCCCCCGCTGAGAGCAGGGGAGGCAGCAGAGCTAAAGTCCCCTGGTAGAAGCGAGCACTCCCGGCCCCTCTGTCCAAGGCCCCCGCCTGCCCTGTGACTCTGGCATGTGGGGCCAGAAGGGAGGCCTCTCTCATGAGCCTGTCCTGTGTTCTCATCATGTGTGCGTGTCTGAAATAAAGCCCGAAACATGTCATCTTCACAGCAGCCAATATGTATAACTTGGCTCAATATATTTAATAGACACTTAGTAATCATTAAAGGATGAGATAAAGCAAATATTTGAAATATCGTGGAAACCAGCCTGTTGTCATGGGCAAAACATGCTCACATAATGTTTTTCGTGTTTTTAAGATAATACGAATAACAAATGTCTAGTCGGAGAGTAAAACCATGAAAGAAGGGGCTGTGGGTCCGGGAGCCTTGGCCCCCCAGGCTGGCCATGCCGCTCCGGGGACAGCCACTGCGAGGGCCCCGTCTGCTGCCAGCCCCTTCTGCCTCTCGCGGACTGCCACCACCCATGCCCCCGCGTGGCCTTGACGTGACTGAGACACAGCACCTGGCACGGCTGGAAGTCTGAACCCTGCTTTTGTGCGGACCTTGGGCTTCAGAATATTGCTCTCCCATCTTTTGTCATTTGTCCCGATCTCCTGGGGGCTCGGTGTTTCTGTCATGCACACTCCCCCCGCCGCCCCTGTCCTCCACCACATTGGAGTCTGGGGACCGTGGTCCACCTCCCTGGCCTGGTGCACCCACTGAACAGGGACTTCATGAAAGACTCTGCCCGAGCCCTTGTGAGGTGAACACGCAGGTCTGGGCAGCTCAGGGCGGAGTCCAGTCTAGAACTCTCCGTTCTCTTGCTCGCAAACATTCTAGCACTTAGATGTGCATCTGGGTAAGACACTACCCTTTAAGCCACAGACACCCCGGAGGCTTACCCCTCAGGGCCCTAGTGAACTAATTTATTCCGAAACCTGAGGGTCGGCAGCCCGGGAACCAGCTGATGGATGCGGGAAGGAGGCTCAGCAAAGAGGGGACTTTCTGAAAAGACAGAGGTCATTCCAAGGACACCGGCCTCCCGGAAGATGGGAGAAAGGGACAGGGAGTGGAGGGGCGGGGAGAAGCAAAGGGTCACCTGTTACGGCTTTGCTTAGGGCTGTGGTGGCCGCAGGACAGTGTCCCTGAATTCTGCTCCTCCCTGGCCCCCTGTGATTACGCGGTTGGCTGCTGCTCACATTAAAGCCCCCAGCCGGGCACGGTCAGCCTTCCACCCTCCCTGTCCTCTGCCACCTCCACCACTTGAGGTTGAAGCCCTCTCCCGCAGAGTTGTGGAGAGAGAGTGGAAATGGACCGGAGACCGGCGGGAGGGACACCCTCTGGTCCCCATGCTGCGGCTGCCGTTCAGGACCTCGGGTCTTCCTGTGGGCGGGGACCTCACCTGTGGGCACCGGCTCCATCTCCCGGGCACCCCTCTTTGTCAGTATTTCTGCAGTTGGGTTGAGTTTGCCAATAAAGTGCACCTTTATCAGAACAACGATCATTGGCAGGGAAACCCAGCTTTCTGGTTGTCTTTGGAATTGAGACTGAGAATCACCAGCTTTACGGAGCACTCACGCTGCTGGAGGCACGCTGCCCAGCTGTCTGCCCGCCCCCGCCCCCCACCGCTCGTGGTGCCCCCCACCCTCCTGTCCTGCTGCTTCCTTCAGTTCCCAGGCAGGGCCTGGGTTCTGGACAGCACAGCTTCTTCTGTTGGGGGCACTGATTGGCTGTCACTCAGAAGCCGCAGGCTGTCCGTAAAAAGGAAGTTCTTTCACGTGCTCCCTGTTGCCAAGGCAACCACTTCCTGAGGATCCAAAACATTAATCTCTCTCGGCCTCGCCTCTGTTTTCTGGTCAGATTTTTTTCCTGCAGTGACATCTAGTGACCACAGGGAAAAACCCCAGTGACTGAAGCCTGGCCTGGAGGATAATTGTGGAGTAGGGAGGTCCAGGTGGTCCCCAGCTCAGACATCTGGCACCCCTGCCCAGCCTCGGGGCCCCCACCCTGGGACCCTACCCCCCAGAGTCCCCAGGGTGCCCACTTTCGTGTCTCCGCATGTGTGCAGTGCCCGGCCCAGCCGGCAGCCTTCGCGCAGGTGCGCTGGCCCTCTGGGCTTGTGCATGGGAATGTCTGCACGGCGCATGCAGGCACGCTTACTGTGGGACTCGTTCCAGATCGGAGGCAGCCTCGTCCCGACATCTAACAGGAATCCGGGCTGCTTCTTCCGGCTGTCAATCACGGGGGCTCGAGGGGGTGCAGACAGACCTGACCATCTAGCCAAGGGCACTGGGACACACGGTCACATGATGCATCACAAGTGATGGTGACGGAGCCCTTTGTTAATCAGACGCCTCCAGTGACCTTGGGCAGGGACACATGGGGACACGAGGCAGATAGCACCTTCCCCCCAGGCCAGGTGCCTCCAGGAGGAACAGGCGACCGGCCCACAGTGAATTCAGGGCCTGGGAGGCCCTCCAGTTTCCGGGGAGATCATGGGCCCCATTTCCCCCGGATCAGCCTGGTTTCCACTGTTGTCCACCTCCCAGGGGAGCCCAGCAGCGGTCTCAGCCCTTTGTACCTCCCGGCGTCCCTGCCCTTTGCAAGGTGACTCTGCCACTCGTCTCATCAAGGAGTGGACTCACTAGCTGTCTCCTGTGTTGAGAACAGTGCTCGGCACTGGGTATCCAACACTGAACACCCTATGTGTGCAAAGAGTTCGGGAAAATGTCACTCCAGGCACGGGGGACAACCGTGGGAGGGGCGGGGTGGGGGCAAAAGAATGCAAGTGAAAGGCATCGAGGTGTTTTCAGTGGGGCAGCGATGTCTTCCGACCCTGATTTTTACACAGCCCCTCTGGCCGCTCATACAGAATGCACTGGAAGGGAGAGACGGGGTGGAAGCAGGAGACACCCAGGATGCCATGGCTGTGGCCCGGGAGGGCCAGCCGGTGCCTTGGACTGGGTCAGTGTCAGTAGGAATGGGAGAACAGAGACTTTCCAGATCCGTTGTTGCGGAGGTGGGACCTCTGGGGACACAGCGAGGGAGGCAGTGTCTGCAGGGATGAGCGCTGGATGGTTTGATGGGGTAGAGGGAGGTTGGAGACGGAGGTGACAGGTTGAATGAACTGCTGGGTGGCAGTGTTGCCTGCTGAGCTGGGGAAAGCCAGGGACAGAGCAGGTAAGCGGGAGGAAGAGAGGAGGGCTGGGGTCTGCCACGCAAAGCCGGGCGCCCAGGAAAGCAAGCGGATGGGCACATCCACATGCAAATGCCAAATTGTCCAGTGGCCGTGGGAGCTCGGAGGGAGGGACGAACTGGAAATGTCAACTGGGGGGCTGTTAGCATGCAAGTGGTCTTGAAAGCTGTGTGCAAGTTATCAGATTAACTTATTCCTGTAGCCTAAATTTGTACTCGTTTAGCTATCGGGACCCCGGCTGCCTCTGTCAGGTCCTAGTGGGAGGCAGACAGGTGGCTCAGATTAGGGTGATGTGATCATGGAGGAGGGTTCAACGGAGGTGGCGGGCTGAGAAGCGGCCCCCAGAGACACTAGTCCGAACCCCAGGAACCGGCGAGGGTGGCCTCGCGTGGCAAGGCCTCCGCGGTGCGGTTAAGCTTCTCGAGATGCGGAGATCACCCTCGATGGCCCTGGGGGCTGCACGAGGCAGCCCCACGTGTCCCCGCGAGCGAGGGGAGGGGAGCTGGGCTCCAGGCAGCGGGAAGGCACCGCGATCGCAGCGGCAGAGCCGGGAGCCAGCGGCCACCAGACTCCTCGACGGAGGCCCAGTGACACTGACTGTGGGCTTCTGCCCTCCCAAGAAAGAATAAATTATCTTAAGCTGCTAAGCCTGTGACACCTGTCGCTGCAGCAACAGGGAGCTAATCCAATGGAAGAAGCCTGTACAGAGGCTCGGGCCCAGAGTGGTGCTCTGGGGCCCGGGCCGGGTGCCCTGCCCTGCACCACCAGGGGAGGGCGTGGCTACCAGAACGTGGAAGAAGAGGGACACACAAAGAGGAGAGGAGCTGCGACAGGCAACCTGAGGGGAGCTGCCAGAGGGTTGTGGGGGTAAATACCCTGACCTCTCCCCTCCCACATCCTGCCGGGACACCCCACTGGCCGAGCCCGCGGGCCAGAGGCCCAGGTTGATGCATCCCTCCTGGCAGCCTCTTGGGGCCTGGAGCAGGGGGAGAGGGCGGAGTGAACCTGGCGCAGGGAGGCCGAAATGAACAGAAGGATGTGATCTGTGCAGCCCGGGCCGGGAGAGACGCAGAAGGGGACACACACACACACACACGCACGCACACACTCGCACACGCAAGCTCCTTCCTCTTGCTGGAGAAAGTCCTTTGAGACAGGTGGCTGGCACATCCATTTGTGCTGCACGTGCTCCCTGGGCAACCTCCGTGCCCGCCCTTCCTGGCTGTGGTGGACGGGGAGCCTTTCCTGGGCACAGACTGGGCCCACGGGGTGCTGTCTTGGGGAGTGGCCACCACAGTTCTCTCCTCCCAGAATTCCAAACGCTCCACCTGCAGGGAGCTGAGCCTGGCTGGTGCCCCGCGGGGCAGCGGGGACCCAGGGTGGTGGGAGCAGGAGGTAGGTGCCGTGCGGGCTGCAGCAGGGAGGCAGGAGTGCCCGGCCTGTCTGTGCCCCCGGAAGGGCTTTCCGGGTGAGACCTGCCCCAGGAACAGCTGATGGAGACACAGCAGCCCATCCAGAAAGCAGTAGCAGCAACTGCCTCGGGGACTGAAGTGGGGTGGAGCTGTGGGATCGGTGGGCGCCCAGCTTCAAATCCTGACAGTTAAGGAACCCCGGGGAGCAGAAGCCAGACGACAGTCCACGTGGAAGAGCCAGCAGGCGCTCGGGGCGGTTTCAGGGTGGCATTGGAAAGCGGGGCGCCTGGCATGCCCACGTCACAAAGAGCAGGAGCTGGAGTGATGCGGTGGCGGTGGCGGCGGCGGTGGCCGCACCTATCGGATCACTGTGCCCCGGCCCACCCGCACTTATGCACAGGTCACACGCACATTAGCAGTGGTGACCTACGACCTCGCTACGACCTAAGCAACCCTCAGTAGGGACCCAGCGCGGTCACACAAAGAGAACCACTGCTGCCGTCGTGGAAAGAACATCGTGGATCTGTGGCTCTGAGCTTGGGACAGTGGCGACAACGTGATTTTGCTCGGCTGGGGCGGTGGGAGGGAAGGAGGCTGGCTTAGACGCACGAAGACGTCTGGGCAGAAAACCGCCAGGCTGGTGACGGTGGCTGCCTTGGGAGGAGACGGGGAGACTCTCATGTCTGTTTTATATACTTCTGTACTGCACACGTACTGTCTTAATCTAAGAAGAAGAAGGAGAACGAGAAGAAGAGAAGAAGAAGAAGAAGAAAGTGACAGCTGACGGCAGTGACAGATGACGTGCATCTCTGAATTCAGTTGGTTCTCTCATGCCTGGGGGTGGGTCAGGCAGGACCCAGCGCCCCCCACCCCCACCAGGGGCCCTCTGTGTTTTCAGACACAGAGTCCCAGTTTCCGAGCCAAAACCGTCCAGACCTGGCCAGCCCACAGGCAGACCTATCCCACCCGCAGCTGACCTCTCTCCCTCTCTTAAAACCTGCTCCCCCTCCTCCTAGGAAGTTTAAGAATAACTAATTTTTTTAAAAAAGAAGGCGCTGGCACAACCGGCGAGGTCAAGGAGTCAAATCCTCCAGAGGCGGCTGGAGGGACATTTGGCGTCCCTGCCCGGACACAGCGGACATGCAGCTCTGCAGGGTCCTGTGCTCCAGAGGCCCTGCTGCTGGGGCGGGGCGCGGGGGGCGGGGCGCGGGCCGGCTAGAGGAGACCCCTGCCGGAACCGAGTCTCACTAGGGTTTGCCTTGGTGATGTCAGCACCCCCTGGGGACGGTCATGTTGGCATATTTTGTCCCAAAGAGTCCCCGGGTGTATTGGTTCCCTATTGCTGCCATAACAAAGCATAAACCCAGAGGCTTAAAACAACACACATTTGTGATCCCAGAGTTTCCACAGGTCAGACGTCGCCCGTCTGGCTGGAGCTCCGGGGGCCAACATCCGGGCGGCTGCAGGCCTGGTGCCTCTCTGCAGGCCCCCGGGGGGAGCCTGCCTCAGGCTCGCTCAGGCTTGGTCCCATCGCCGGCCGCACGCCTGGTCGGTCGGGCTTCCCGAGGCTCTGCCCCTGCTTCCATGGTCAAAGCCAGAGATAGCATGTTCCACCTCTCTCCCCCGCTTCCAATCGCGCCTGCCTCTCAGTCCACCTTTGCGTCCACCTGTCCCATCCCCCCCCACCCCCTCTTCTACTTTGGAGGGTCCTGTGATTATTACACTGGGCCCACCTGGAGGATCTAGAATAGTCTCCAATTTTAACCTTAGTCGCACCTGCAAAGTCCCTTTTGCCATGTAAGGTGACATAGTCACAGGTACAACGGGTTAGGGTGGGGATACCTGGGGAACCATTATTCAGCCCACTCCCCAGGTGTCCCTCTGGACAGGACGGGCAACTGCCGGTCCCAGGGAGGGAGGGCCGGGGACTGAGGAAGCCACGACAAGCGAACTCCATGCCGCTCTCACCAGGACTCCAGCCCTGGGGGGCCCCATCTAGTTTCCTGCAGTTCGGCCTCAGTGGCTGCAGACCAAAGCAGCCCCAGAGGCTAGAGGGGCAACTAGAAACTAGAGAGATGAAGGGAGGGAGCTGTCTCACCATCCTGCCTGGCCTGGGCCTGTTCCAAGGCTGCAGATACTCAGAAATGCAGTTTTCTAACTTAGAAATTATGCGCCAATTTAATTATAAATCGACACAGTCATCAAGAGCATTCCGGCCTCCCACCGTATTTACCGGCGACGCGCGGTTAACCACCCAGGTGAACGGATAAACAGGCACAAGCAGAAATACCACAGAACTGTCGTTCTCCGTAATTGCGGAGGCAAGTGGGTGAGCCCACGTGATGCGTTTATGCGGTTACGGCCCCCTCGAACGGGCAGAGTGTGCAGGGAATCAGCAAGAAACTCAGACGCCAGGCAATGAACACAGAGAGGATGTTGACAATCCTAGCAATGAAAGGAATGCCCATTAAAGTACCCGCGTGCCCCCCACCCATGGTCCCTAGGGTTTAGGGGGTAGTCCAGGGCTGAGCCAGCACATTCCATTCCCCTGGCCCCTTCTCCATCCACACGATCTAAAGAGAAGTGCCCCCCCCGGCCAGCGGTTACCTTGTAGCCAGGGACAAGCCACCCCTGAAACATGCAGCCAAGTTATCAATAAATCAACAAGCAACGAGTGCTGGTGAGGTTGCGGAGAAAAGGGAGCCCTAGTGCATTGTGGATGGGAACGCAGACGGGTGCAGCCACTGTGGGAAACAGTATGGAGTTTCCTGAAAAAGCTAAGAATGGAACTGCCTCCTGACCCAGCAATTCCACTGCTGGGAATATACCCTAAGAATCCTGAAACACCGATTCAAAAGAACCTATGCACCCCTATGTTCATAGCAGCAAAATTTATAATAGCCAAGATTTGGAAATAGCCCACATGCCCATCAGTAGATGAGATGATAAAAAAAAACTGTGGTACATTCACACAATGGAATACTACGCAGCCTAAAGAAAGAAGGAATTCTTACCTTTTGCGACAGCACGGACGGACCCGGAGAGTATTACACTAAATGAAATAAGCCAGTCAATGAAAGATAAATACCATATAATCTCACTTCCAAGTGGAACCTGATGAACAAAATAAACTAACGACCAAAACAGAGTCAGAGGCACAGACACATGGAGCAGACTGACAGCTGTCAGAGGGGAGGGGCGAGGTGGGGACTGGCTGAAAGAAGGTGGAGGGTTTAGTCAGAAACGTGTGTGCTTGAGCTGCGGACAGGGACCACGGTGTGGGGATTCACTGTGGGCACGGGGGGCAGGCTGGGTGGAGGGGGTAAAGGAGGGAAAATTGGGACAACTGTAATAGCATAAACAATACAACCTTAAAAAGCCTAAAACACGCAGCGAAGCAGTGCTCTTGAGGCAGACGCGCTACCAGTGAACGGCGAGAGCGCCCTCCGTGGTTACAGAGGCTGACCCCAACAGCTATCCGTGCTGATGACGCCAGACCTTCGCGGATAAATACAAGCCCACACACATGGGTCGTTGACTTTGGAGGAAAACCAAGTACCCGCACGGGAAAAGCGTAGCAAATGACTGGCAAAGGAGACGCGGTTAAGCCAAGAGAGAGAAAGAGGTGTTTTAAAACCCTCAGGAGTATCCTCCGAGGGTTTGGGGAACCAACGCTAGGTTCCTTAAACAAGAACGGGCTGCTATGAAAATGATCACTGGATGACAAACAGTTTTTGCAACTTAAAAACAAGAAAACAACAATAAGAATATCTGAACGACAATCTCGGTGGAAGAGTGGGATGGCGAAACAATGTCACCGAGAAACAAGAGTCACGTTTTAGAACACAACACAGAACATAAAGCAAAATTACAAAGAGAATGATGGTCTGGAAGAAATTCACACGCCTGTCATTGGCAGTCACAGGGGAAAGGGGATTTTCATATTTGCCTTTAAACACCCATGTTGTTTGAATCGCCCACAATGAGCATGTGGTATTTTGTAATTTTAGGAAAACAATAAGCATAAATTTGAGTGGTTGGAGCCCGTTTATGAAAGCTGTGCATGTGTGTTTGTATACTGTACCCGTCTTTGAAGGGTGCTCACCAAAACGTTAAGAGCCCCTCTCTCTAAGCGGTAGGATTTAATAGTTTGCCGCTGCATCGGCACATGGGGATTGTGCTTAAACTCTACATTTCTAGTGCCAACCGCCTGGTTTGGAGGCGACTGGCCACGTACCATCAGCAGCTGGGAGACTCTGCTCGCTTCCGAGGCAGGGGTGGGGGGAGGGGCTTTGCTGTGAATGCTTCCATCTGGCTCTTGAGTTGGGAGGTGTTTTGGTTTTACAATAATTTGATGTCACCTGTAATCTCTTTGCTGTCACTGACTCGGTTTCTAAGGAGTTACCTGTTACGTCTGTGCTGTGTAACCACCCCAAGCCCTAGCGCACGTCTGCCAGCGAACGGGCGTACGAGGTTCCCCACTTGGAGGCCTGAGCCCTGTTGCCCATGGCCTGTCATCGCCTGGCCGGCGAGCTGTGCCCGTGCGAGGGAGCAGAGGTGCACACAGCACATGCACGTCTACGTCCAGGCACTTCCATCAGGCTCGTTGGCGGAAGCAAGTCCAACGCCAGCCTGGGCTTGAGGAATGCTGACGGAAAGAGGGCAAGGTCACGTGGCAAAAGGCAAAAGGAGTAGGAGAGAGGGGACCGTGGTTGCCATCAGTCTACTGAGAGTCAAGGTGTTGCCCTGCTGGTGGCCCCAAACCTCAGGGAAGCGGCGCACACAGGCCGCCTTAGGCCATTCCCAGAACTGCGCTTTCCAGGCAGGGTAGCTTTGGGCTTTGGACATCCTTGTGGTTAAATCTCAGCGGGCGTCCCACAGTCCCTCCCTTTCTCCATCCCTTCAGTCTTTTTCACTCCCACGCTGCAGCGAGCCTCTCTCGCCAGCGACGGGGATTTCAGCTCCCAGGCCTGCCCTGGGAGGGCGGCACCCCGTCCTCCAGGTCCTTCCAGGGCCGGGCCTGTCCTGCCACAGCCTCTTCCTGCAGTGCGCCTGCCACCCACACATCCCTGTGCTCATGCTGGCCGCCTGCCCCCTCCCGCAAGGTCGCTTTATTGTTTTATTGTCCTAAGGGGCTTTTCCACCAAAGGTGAAGAGAGAAAGGAACAATGGAGGGAAGGAAGAGGGGAACATTCCACCAGGCTTACCATTAAAAAAAAAAAAGAGATCTTTTTATTTGGGGATGAAAAGAAAGCAGATGACAGATGGGGGAGCCTCTTTGCCAATGTCTCACGGCCGCCACAAAGCCATTCCGGCCAACTCTCCGAGTGTCCCTTCCAGCATGCTTCCTGGTGGTCAGCTGCATGTGTGCCCTCTTCTGTCCAGAAGGGAAGAGGCTGAGGCAGCTTCCTCTGCAACCACTGTGTCCGGGAGACAACGATGGCCTTGGTGCCATCAGTTCTTTCCGGAGCCTGGCAGGGATGTCGTGGAAGCACCAGCCTCTCTCCCCACAGAAAAGATGAATGGCTAAGACCATGAGAGGGACTATTGTTTGGCCAGCTTTGTTCAAACCGGTGGTTAAAACACTCTTCCACAAAAGGCAACATTGCCCCAGAGGAACCAAGGCCCCTTCTTCTGCGGTGTGGCGTCCCGCCTGGGAAGAAGACCGCACACGAAGAACAGAGCCAGGCCCGCGGTGACTGCCCCCGATGGCCACGGGTCCAGGGTCCTCGCCGTTCGCCCCAGCAGCCGGGGAGTCAGGCCCTCACGTGGGAAAGCCATGGCGGAGCCAACAGGCTTGGGCCGAGGTGGGAAAAAATTCTGTCTGTCTGTCAGATCTGAGGGCCTTCAAGATGCTGCAGCCTGACACTGAGAGAGTGGCAAGCCTGACTGGTCGACCTACATTGTGTCAGTTGGACTCCGTGCCCTTTTTAGAGTGTGATGAAGGAGAAGACCACCTGAGAAGCAACGTGGAGCTCATCGCTGACACCGCGGTGCTATCGGTTTACGATGTTACCTGCCGCGGAGCCCAGGGATTTTCCCAGCGGCGAACAGAGCCCCCTCTCCATTCTGTGGGCCCTTGGGTCTTGCAGCTGTTTAAAGAAATTGGCAGGATCCGGGGGGAGAGTGGGTCCCCGTGGGTGGCTTCTCCACATGGAAAGCCAGATGCTACGTGACTAATAACTTCTTCCGGCTGTTGGAGCTTCTGGTCCCTGGGCTGCTCCAAACGTTAGTCCTACACAGTGAATACAAGATGGGATGGTTCCTCTTGCAACTAGATTTGGCAAGGACACTGCTGTTTATGGAGACAGTGTGAGAACAACTGTGGCTTTTAAAAACACCTGTCATTCAAATCAGTGCGCAGTTTTCTATTCTGAGACTCAGGTTTTGAATCCATACCAGTGCTGGCTGGGAGAATTTTCTAGGATGATGGAAATTTTCTGTCCGCTCCATCCCAGAGAGTAGCCACCGGCCCCACGCGGCTCCTGAGCCCCTGAAACGTGGCTGCTGCCACGGAGGATCTGACTTGGACGCTTCCTTTAACTTCAGTTGGTTCAAATGTGAAAAGCCACATGAGTCACCTCTGTAACTGGAACAGGTATGCCGTTCCTTATAAGGCTCGACAGACATTTACCCTATGGCCCAACCAAACAGCTGCCGCCAGGCGGCCACCCCAGGGAAACGCAGAAAGAGGAATGCACGGAAACTTGCACCCAGTTGCCACATTTGTTCCTACTCAGACCTTAACAAACATTGTGTTCTACACGGACACACGTCACCTCGCGGAACTTCTGGTCATGCGGACGGAACTTCACCCACTGACTTGGGTACGGGTTGGGTCCCCGACTCTGGGAGGACACACTTCACTGTTCATAGGAGACTGAGAATGGGGCGGCACAGAGGGGTGGGCACGGAGAACCAGGTTTGCTCCTTCACTTCTCTAGTTGTTTACTCCATCCCAGCAACTGCTGGCCTGAATTTCAATAATATCTTGAAAATAAAATGTGCTTGCTTGTCCTTTGTTAATTGCTGTACAACTAAAGAGTAAATCGAGAACATAAAATGTATAAAAATGGCCTGACGTAGTAAAATTATGCCCCCCCTCCTGGGGGTGACACCCCAATCCCCACTATTTCACGCTCAAAAATGTTTAAAAATGCCTGAGGGGCTGCACTGACCTTAAGCTGGGGGGTGGTTAGGGTTAGGGGGGATTGGAGGAAAGGACCCCAGGGATCCTGGGAGAGAACCCGCCACAGGAAGGAAGGGCAGCATCCGGTCCGTCAGCTCAAACGCTCATTTACAAATGCAGCTCTACCCACGGTGCCCAAGACGTGGAAACAACCGAAGTGCCCTTCGATGGGGGACTGGACAAAGAAGGTGTGAGATACACACATGCGCGTCCAATGGAACAGTGCTCAGCGTACGATGAAACGCTGCCACCGCAGCGACGGGCGTGGAGGTGGAGATTGCGCTGAGTAACTGCGTCAGGTGGAAAAAGTCAAGGAGCACGTGATTCCACTTACACGTGGGATATAAAACAGAAGGCAAGCAAACAAATTAAAAAAAAAACCTCACAGACACAGACAACAGTACGGGGGTTACCGGAGGGGTGGCGAGTGGGTGGAAGATGGTAGCAAAGGGCGAAGGGGGTCAAATATACGGTGACAGAAGGAGACTGGACTTTGAGGGGTACACAGATGATGGACGACAGAAGCGTGCACTTGATTGTGTAACACACACAATCTTATTAACCAATGTCACCCCCATAAATTCAATAAAACTTTTTAAAAGAAAGAGAAGAGCCCAGAGCTGTGAGCGACACAGAAGCTCTCAGCGCGCAGGGGGGGAGGGCCGGCTCCGAGCACCCCGGGTGGGCGAGAAGGAGCACCTTCCTGCGCCAGGGGCCCTGGGACCCTTGGTGCCTGTTCGTGTGTTGGGGGCAGTGTTGCCTGAGTGTGAACTGGGAGAGACTTGTCCGAGCGTGAACTGGAAGGAGCTGTTACACTAGAGAAACAGGCAGGTTTTTGTGGACACCCTTGACTCCACATCCTCCTTCGCTTAGGACCCCTCACCGTCTGGACACAAAGGGCCTGGTCTGTCTGTCCCACCACAGAGTGGGGGCAGCCCAGATGCCAGACTGATTCGTGTCCTGCACAAGCAACTGGAGGTTTATTGGGTGACACCGGGCAGAGAAACGTTCAGAAGAACTGGGGTCCATTTCAGAAGTGCTGGTGTGGTGGGGGTCGGGGCGTCACAGCCGGGGCCTAAATGCCACTGTGGCCTCATTTGCATTCCAGGCCGGTGAGCCTGTAGCAAAGGCACAAAGGGTGGCGCTGACACCCCCACCCCCCCGCCCCCCTAGCATTGGGACCCCAGGAACATTATCCACCACGGGGCTGAGCTGCTCTAGTGACCCATGAACGGAGCCATTTCCGGCCCTTTCTGGCGCAATTGGCCGTGTCAGGCCCTTGGCTGTATTTCAGCTGTGACCATGCTCGCTGCTTCGAGAGGGTCTCGCGCATTTTGGATCAATCCAGAGAGGCTGCACCCAGAAAACCAGCAGAAAGACGCCTGTCCAGTGCCAGGGCTTTGAGAGACGGGGCACGGAGGTCATGCACGGGGGACAAGAGACCAGAAGAGTGGCCAAACCCGAAGAGAGCGGCCACGCTGAAAATCCAGCCGGCAGACCCGCAGCGCGGCGGCGGAGCTCGGGGACAGTAGGGAGCGGGAGCGGCCGAAAGGCGCCCTAAACCTCGGCCCGGGCTGCGGCCGTGTGGCAGGACAGGGCTGGAGGTGCCGCCGCACCCCTGAGAGCCCAGGTCTCTCGGGCCACCATCGCACCCAGCAACAGCCCTGCCCCCACCTCTACGACCCCTTTGGCTACCATCAGCCCTGCACAGGCACCCCACCCCCACCGGAAGCGGAAGCCTGCCCGGTTCAACCTCTTCGTCCCGCCTCCTAGCGGTCAGCGCCTTCCCGCTCCTTCCGTGGCCTCCCAGGGGCAGAGGAACAGGGCAGAGCAGGTGAGGTGGGGGGCGGAGGCCGCCCTTGGCAGGGAGCCGAGGGGACCTGGTGGCAGCACCCGCAAAGCCAGTGCGGGAGTGAAGAAACCCCCAACAGTGTGTCAAGCATGGGGTGAATTTAAACCGATGAAGGAAAGCGACTAGCAATGCGATTCAAGGTTCGCCGTGCCAGGAACGCAGGAAATAACTACTGAGCATAATTTAAAGCCCTAATGAATATAACACTTGTCACTGGCCACCAAAAGTGTTCTTTAATCATGTTAACGCCCAGGGGGAGCAAAACCGAATAGACTATGTCTCTTTAAGAAAAAATTAGGACTTCGGGCCAAGATGGAGGTGTCGGTAGATACACTTCGCCTCCTCGCACAACCAAGAGAAGGACAACCACCAATTTAAAAACAAAAAACAACCAGAACTGCCAGAAAATCCAACTGTATGGAAGTCTGACAACCGAGGAGTTAAAGAAGAAACATTCATCCAGGCTGGTGTGATGACCTTTGACATGGTGTCGCCGCCGGTCCGTCATCCCAGAGTGCCAAAATCTTCCAAAGCATCGGCGCACCCCGTAACCCCGCCACCCCGGGCCCATTTCGCCGACGACACTGTGACCCAGTTCCCATCGGTGAATCTGACTGCGGGGTGTTTGGCGATAAAAAGAATTCCAGGGTCACAGGGTCACCAGTTTCAGCTTGGTGACCTTGGCAGATTCTGTGTTCCAAAGATGGTCCCCAAAATGTCTGTCATCCAACATGGTCTGTGGTGTGACCTCGTCACGCTCCAGCCAGAGAAGAGACTAAGTCCCCTCCCCTTAAGTTGGGGCTGGTCTTAGAGACAGGTTGCCCAAGAGGATGCTGGGAAATGACACTCTGGATCGTTTGAGGCTGGCTCTGGAAGATGTGTCGCTTCGGCGCAGGGCCCTCGGGAGGCCCCGCCTTGGCAGGGCCCTGTCACACCTAGGCTCCAGGCTGCGAGGGGGCCCGGGGCACCCCCAGCCACGCGCCCAGGACACGGCTGTAGGTTGGCACCACAGGGACGACCAGCGCGATGGGCCTGCCGGTGGCCGCAGCCCCAGCTGATGTCTGACTGTCACTTCATAAGTGATCCAGTGAGAGCCACCCAGGTGGGCCCCGTCAACACGCAGAGACACGAGGTAGAATAATACACCGTTTTCACCCCTGACTCTGGAGATGGCTTGCTACAGGGGAACAGACGGTGGGAGCCACGGCCTTGGGCCGAGCCTCTCAGCTTTTCAGATCTGTTTTTGTCTCTGTTAGAAAGAGAAGGAGACGGCCTTCTGGACCGGCTGGCGCATAAGACTTGGGAAGACCGAATGAAATGACCGCAGGGGGCTGTGCCTGCTCACTGCCTTGGTCTCTGCAGGCCTCCCTCCTCCTCCTACTCGCACTGGTGTGAGTATTTCTTAGTTTTTCTGTTTAAAAAAATTGCCCCTCTGGTTCCAAGAATAACATATATACTTTAAATATTTTATTTTAATTTAAAACTTATAACAAATTAGTATTGACAGCACTTTGATACGATCTTTGGCTCTGACCGGAATTTTGAGTCACTTCTCTCCGTAAAGCACATCGGTGATACCCTCTGTCTGACGGGCCATGTTGTCTTCTGGGCAAGCCAAGTACCTAAGGGTACCCGATAAGGCAGAACCCTTCTAGATCTTACCCTCCTTCCCAGCCTTTACAATAATCGTACACCTCATCTCTGAATTCCACATATATTTTAAAGTAATTCTCTTGTTTGTCTTTCTGAAGATTTATCCTTGATTTCACAGAAACGCTGTTTCGGTAGTCACATTTCAATTGCTCATTGTCATTCAGCACATATAAATTGCTTGGTTACTATAACGGGTACGACAAACAAAAACAGATTTGGGAACAAATAAACCCCATCGGTCAAATTTAATTAGAAAAGCTGAACAACACAATTACTAAGCTCGCAACCCACCCAACACTAGAGAAAACACACTACTTTCAAGGATAAAACATCAACAAAAACATAGATCATGTTTTAGACAAGAAAGGGGTCATAATAAATTCCATTACTGAATACTTTTGGAAATCAGTAACACAACCTAAAAATTCTTTGTGAATGGAAATTAAACAATATTTTTTTCTAAATAAAGGTTGGATTTACCAATAAGCATCCTTAAAATAATGAAATATTTAGAACTGAATTATAACGAAAACCCTGTGGATTAACATTTTTGAGAAACAGAGAAATCGATACTTGCAGGAAAAATATATAAATGCATTTGTTAGGAAACAGGAAAGCTTGCAAACAAACAAGTTAAGCCTTTAACCTGGAAAGTTAAAAAAGACATCTGATCAAACCCAAAACAAAGGGAGTAGAATAATAAATATAACGCCAGAAATAGGAGGGAAAAACCAGAGAGAATTAATAACAAATAGTTGGCTTTATAAAAAGAAACTTCCAGCAAGACTAATTAAAAGACAGAAAATACAAATAATATGTATAAGGAAACGATGGAAAATCAGATTTTAAAATAAAAGAATGTTATGAATAACTACATTCTGAAAAATTTTTTAAAGGTAGATAAAATAAATACATTTCAGGAAAAGATATAGAATGTAAAAATAGGCCCAAGGAAAAAAAAAATTTGACTCAAACAACAAAAACGTAAAAACTTGAAATTGAAATGCAACACCGACCTCCTCAGAAATCCGCCCCAGGTTCAGTTTGACAGCTAAACGCACTTTCAGGGAAGAAGCGATTTCTACCTTATCTACATTATTTTAGAAAATGGGAAGCCGTTAAATACAAGTTATCACGCTTGAGTAGCTTTTTTTCCCCAAACTTAGATAAGGCAGAACAAGAAAAGATATTCATAGTCCCAGTCTACTTCTGAATGCTCGTGCAAAAGTTCCAAATAATACATTAGTTAACCTAAACTGAGGTACTTCTTAAATTTATATTCTGATCAAGTGACGTTTATCTGAACATTGTAAGGATGATTCAACATGAGAAAAATCTAGAGCATAATTCACCACATTATGAGTTCGGTGAGACAGCCCCGCGGGTTAGTTCAGTGAAGTCAGGAAGTACTTACAAAATTCAGCTTATTTAGGATCGATCTTCGTAACCCAGGAAATACAGAGAATTCCATAACGCACAGCAAACAGCTTCTTCACAGAAACGCTTTGGATGCATTAGCTTTATAGTGCAGTTCAGAAGAAAGTTGTCCACTGTTGTTGAAAGAAATGCTGGTGACATATAAGATAATTACAAAATAAGGTGGTTATGAAAATGAGTGATGTAAGATCGGAGGGGATTCTACCGCATTATTTATTTGCAGAGGCTCTGAAGTTCGGAGAGAGAAATAGCTTTCAAGATATGTCTTTTCATTTGCATAAAACTATGGAAGACTTTAAACTGCAAGGCCACATACAACGCCACAAGATAGGTATAAAGATCATATTTCAAGCATGGGACGGTGGAGGTGAAATGATTGGTTTGGGGGTGAAAAGTCCAGGAAAAGGCAAACTAAGTTTTTCTTCCTAGGCCTTTCACCTATGTTGCAATGGATTCAGGAAAAGAAAGGTCACAGTTGGTATAGCCTGTTGGTTACCACCAGGGGGCAGTGTAGGATTGCAAATAAAGGAACATATTTTAAAGAGTAAGTTTGCAGCTATGACTTAAAATGCACTGTTTGCTGCTTTTGCTAAGGATGTAGGGAAGGAATAATTCTAAGACTAAGTGAATGGGCCTTTCATGCTTAATTCTGGTACCATACGATAAGGATTAGACAAGTTCCTGTGGAGAGAGTCAATAAAATTTGTTCTGCTTCTTTAGGAAAAAAAAAAATACTGTAATTTTGGGGGCGGGGGAATATATTGATACAAACCTCGCCTTTGTAGTACCTCTTCTTAGGAGAGATGTATTTCCTACTGACATCAGTTAGAACTTTGATCAAGGCTAACCGGCTGGATATGAGTTGAATGATAGTGATCGAGGATTTTATAAGTTAATTTACACAGTTCAGAACTTGTCAAGCACTGGTTCATAAATACACAAGGGTTGATGCCCAGAGGCACCAGCTGTTAAAGACCGAGACAGTGTCGCAGGAGGTCACAGGATGGAGGTGGAAAAGGCCAAGTGTCTGAGGCAGGCGCACGGTGGCTCCGGACAGAGCTGGGCTGACCACGGGGGAAGGCAGTGACCAACCCAACGCCTGAAAGCCAGGGCCAGGGAGGGAGGCTGGGGACTGGGGAGCTGAGAACGTGTGCCCCGGCAGGACCCAGCCCCGGAGGGGACCGCTGCACTGTCCGCAGCAGGACTGGAGGCGGGTCTGAACTGTGGACAGCCTTGAGCACAGGCTGGGGGCGGAGGGCATGGCCCGAGGAGGTCGGAGGCGGTGGCATTGGGCAGGAGTGTGGATGGGAGACCGGAGGTCCACGCCCAGTCAGCACTTTCTCGCGTTTGCAATTGGCCAAGTCAAAGAAAAATGTCATGTCAAGCAAGTTTCAAAACCAGACACGTCGTGGCCGACTATCCACAGCTGATTTCCTTGACCTTGTGGAACCCCAGTGTATCTCAGCACCCCCAGGGCCCCCTCATATCCCCACGTCCCCCGGGGCCCCCTCTCACCACCCTCGGTGAAAACAAACTCTGACGCCAACCACAGTGTGGCTCTCGGAGAGCACAGTAGGACACGGATTTGCACGTCACAGCGATCACTTACAAACTGCCCCCTTCCTGCCCTCACTCTCCTCTCTGCGAACCCCCAGACGCCTGCGATCCCCACCCCGCATGCCTTTTCTGCTTTGTCCTCGCTCCTCTGTCTTTTAGCTCCTGCTGTACTTCCCCGTCGGCGTCTTCGTTCTGGAACCGACACCAGCTCCCCCACCGCCCACGAGAACCGGGCTCTGACCCCAGGCGCAGTTTCTGTCTCCCATGGCCCTTCCAGGCGGCACGATACTGAGGACACGAGGTCTTACCTATTCGACACGATGCCCCCGGCGGTGTGGCCCCTAACCACCTGCACGGGGCTGACGCGGGGCTGATGCGTGGCCTCCCATGGCACAGCAGCGAAGTGCCCGGAACATCTCCCCTGCCTCCCCTCCACGCCTCTGCTTTAACGACGTGGCTCTTCTCTTTCGTCTGCAGCACAGCTGCCGCCCTTTCCTGACAGCTCAGGGGACCTTCCGAGAGGGGCTAATCACCGCATTAATGGATTACAAGCCCATGAAGGCTCCCAGCGTCCAGGTGCAATGTGGGACACGCCATTTTCAAAAGGCTGAACAGGCATCTCTGTCGACAGTTCCAGGGTCCCTACCCTGGGACAGTGGCATGAAGACAGTTTGGAACTCACTCGGCTAGCCAGCTTTGAAATGACCGTGTGCGGTTCTCGGAGGTGACTTTCACTTAAGTTTGCAGACGACCTACCCCCTCTTGCTTGGAGCGAGATTTTGTTCATCTATTCTGTCCCATTGTTTTAAGTTTATATAATGTGAACACCTAGAGCTGGGATCTAGAACAGTGATTTTCACCCTTTGTCATCTCACGGCACACTTAAACTACTAAAATTCTGTGGCACAAACCAAAACATATATATTTTTTTCCGATCTACCAAAAAATAGGTATAATTTTGATCCATTCACATCTGACAGCTACTGTGTTGGCTGTTGTCATTTTTTAAATTTGGCAATCTAAGGGAAAAGAGGTCAGAACCACTGACGAAAATAGTCAGGTATTGCAGGTTTCAAAAATTCTTGTGGCATGCCGGTTGAAAATCGCTGACCTGGGAAAAAACTGCACTCTGCCCAGGTAATGCTGAGCAAGGGAGCTGGACAAAGGCCAGCAGGGGGCGCCGAGTGCCCCAGGAGCCTCCTCACCTCCTGCCAGCATCTCACTCCTGCAACAGGGCCAGCAGATGATGGAGGAGGGGTGCTGGGCCGCCCCCGCCCCCCCGTCAGCTTCCTCTCCAGCAAGAGGCACCAGGCGGGCTCTGTCGCGGGCTGGGCCGGTCCCAGCGGAGACGTCTGCGTTTCACATGGCCCAGGACCCCCCGCCATCCAAACAGAGGGGCGTGCGAATAAACTGAGCACGCTCCGGAGTAAGGGGCCCTTCACTCACGTGCATGTTCCTCGGTCCCAAGTCCCGAGAGGGAACGGTCTGCTGAGTTCTGATGTCACCTGCAACAGGAGAGCCCACCTGGTGTGGCATGGGCACCTCCATGAGACGGTGTCTTTCAGGTGAGGAGAAGAGGGGCTAGGGCCCAGCTAGGGGCAGGCTAGGGGGTGGAGGCAGAACAGGGCACGCTGATGGGAAGGGAGTGAGGGGGACGGAGACAGAGAGGTAGTTGCTTTAAGGGACTGGCTCACCATGATGGTGGCAGCGGGCGAGCCTGAACCTCTTGGGACAGGTGGGCAGCCCACACTTCAAGAGTTGACATTATAGCTCGAGCCTGATGGAGGCTGGGGGCAGAATCCCTTCCTGCTCGGGCGAGGTCAGTCTTCACGCTTGCGGCCTTCCACTGGTTGCACAAGGCCCACCCCCACTACGGGGGGCGATCTGCTTCACTCAGAGTTTATTGAATTAAATGTTCATTCCATCTGGCAAATACCTCATAGCAACCGCCAGGCTGGCATCTGACCAAACCACTGGGCGCCGTAGCCCGGCCCAGTTGACACATAAAGTTGAGCATCAAGCCAAGCAAACCACTTTTTAAGTTTATATGTAATGAGCCACACAGTCTCTGCCTGAATTTTCAAGTTGGGAGGAAGTGAGGGAAAAATTGGGGGAGGTACCAGAAGGGTTGGTGCGCTTTAAGATGAGCTGGCTCCCAGCTGTGGCATAATCCTCCCATTTCTATTTCAAGAGCGTGTCAGGGACCCATTTGCATCCATAAGAACTCTGCCACCTCCAGGGAATGGAAGGACAGTGTTGGTTTTATTACGATCACAAATCCATGCCGGCAGCGAGGCTGAAATGCCTGTATCAGGAAGCTGGGAGCGTGACTTGTGGGGGCAGGGCTGTCCCGGAACCGCCATAAAGGGTTTGCTCGGGGCTCCTGCGTCCAGGAAACGCCTGGTCTGCACGGCCTGGGTGATCCTTTCATGTTTGTCTCACTCCCACGGGCTAGAGTCCTTCCCGGGACGTGGGGACCTCCTGTCACAGGGCAGCCTGTTGACTGATGCTGCTTCTCCGCTTACCAATGCAGTGGCCACCGTGTAGGAAGGAAGGCTTCGGGGAACAACGTAAAACCCCACCACCGCACACCCGTCAGCATGGCGGGAGCCCAGGACCCCAACAACACCAAGTGCCGATGGGGACGCAGGGCCCCAGGAACGCGTGTCGGTGGCTGGTGGGGACTCATTGCGGCATGGCTGCTTGGGAATACAGTTTGGCGGCTTCCTGCCAAACTGAACATACTTCTACCACCTGATCGGCAGCCATGCTTGTTGGTATCTGCGCAAAGGGGTGGGATGCTTGGAGGTTCCCAGCAGCTTCACTCGTGGCCGCCCAGACTTGGAAGCCCCCCCCAAAGTGCCTCTCAGTAAGTGATGGATAAATAAACTGTGGTGCGTCCTGACAGTGGAATCTTACTCAGTGCTGACAAGAAACAAGGCCTCGAGCCATGAAAAGACATGAAGGAAACTTAAAGGTATATTTCCAGGTGAAAGAAGGCCATCTGAAAAGGCGACACACTGTGTGGTTCCAACCATGCGACACCCTGGAAAAGGCCAGAACTATAGAGACAGTGGAAGGCTCAGTGGAGGTGGGACGATGGTCCCCTCTTGTCAGCGTTCTACCCCCAGCACCACCGCGGGCCCCACGAAAACCGCTTTTAGATAAATGAAAGCGGGAACAAGTGTGTGAAGTAGTACCGAGTATCAATATATATATATGTTTAACTGTGGTAAAATAGACTTACCAACTGAACCACATTTAAGGGTACGATTTGTTGGCATTAGGATAAAGTCGCCTTCGGCCTCAGGGGCCAGGACGGACGGAGAAGCGTGCCCCTGGGCCCTGCGCAGCGTTACTCGGGAAAGCCGGGGTGTAGGGGTTAGGATCACTCTGTGCCGGCGCCGAAGGCCGGACCGGGGCCTGGCGCTCTCTCACACCGTTACTGGGGAGAGTGTTTCTAATCATCGAGGCCCCCTTGCCTAGGCTGAAGCCGGATCCCTGAGCAACTTCTCCGGGAACCAGGAGGGTGGGGGCTGGGCAGAGACCGACGGAGAGACGCGGCTCCCGCTGCCGGCAGGTGGCGCTCGCGCTCCAGCCCGGGACAGGGCTCGAGTCCCGGGCGCCTCGGCCCTTGAAGCACGCTCTCCCGCCCAGAAGTGGGCACCGCGCATGCAGCCTTCTTAGTGAGACGGAGGCGGGGCGGGGGGGCCGTGTCATCATCCGGATTATTACCCAGTTTAAACCCCTGCTGGACTTCCCGCCAAGAGGTTGCCCTGCGCCCGTGAAACTCCCGTCGGCTTACTGTCGGAGAGGCCACTCCCGCCTAGTTCACTTCTGTGCGGGGCCCGGCCGCAGTGGGGACCCGCCACAGCTCACCAGGGTCGGTCATCGCGCTGCCCCGTACACGTGTCTCCTGGGGTCCCTCGACAGATTTGTGAAGAGGGGACTCAGGAAGGCAGGGCTGCCTGGCACGCTAGGGCTGGGGCGGGGTGGGGGTGGGGGGCGCCCCCGCGCAGATGACCCAAGGAAGCTCCGCCCCAGATGGGCGCTCAGGGCATGTCATGTGAATGAGCCCGGGCAGAGACCAGGGTCGCAGGGGCCTCCCACGGAGGAAAGGCAGCGGGCCAACAGGAACGAGGAAGCCCCGCCCCCCTGCCCCCGCACCCCAGGACGGGTGTCCTCTGAGGCCGCCCTCAGCCCTGCAAGTTATCACCACACCCCGCTTTACGCGTGAGCTCACAGGCTTCGGGAAGCTTAAGGGCTTGGTTAGATGGCCCAGGTGGAATCCAAGCCCCGTCCTCTTGGCAAGGAACCCAGCTGGAGGCAGCCATGACCAGGGCTCACAGGCCAGGGCTCCCCTTTGAAGACTAACGTCTGTCGGTCTGTCCGTCTGTCCGTCTGTCGGTGCAGCGAGTCGCCCGTGGCCTTCTTCCCTCCCGGGTGGTGAGCACCCTCCCCAGGACAGTGCCCGGGCTCAGCCCTACCTGCTTCAACTGTCCAGCACAGACGGACGTGGCGCTGCAAAGTCACAGAAGCTTCTGGCCGACTGCACCCCGCGGGCTCCCTCCTGCCACCCTCGCATCCAGGCCTCAGTCCTGCTGCCCCCTGTACCCGGACACCCTCGCCTCAGGTGTCTGTGGGGCTGTGACCGCACTGCATTCAGGTCTTGCTGCAGTTTCACCTTATCAAAGGGACCCTCCTGGACCACCCTCAATGGCACACACACTCCGAGGGCAGGGCTTTGTGTAGTGCGTCATTGCTGTAACCCCAGCACCCAGTCAGTGCGTGTCACGGGGCAGGTGCTTAATAAACATCCGCCGAGTGACTGAGCAAACTTATCAGGGAGACAAGGCAGGATTATTACCCCGTTTTATAGATGAGAAAAGTGAGATGTGACAGGGCTGGGCAGCTCGTCCAAGGCTGCTCCCTCGTTATGAGCTGCAGCCAGGTGGTGGGTGCACAGGCGTGTGAAGGTGCACACACCTGTTTGAGAGGAGGGTCCTTCCAAAGCTGCCGGCTTAGCTGCAGTGCTAGGTGAGAACGGAGGACAGAAGACAAGGCGGAAATGTTGATAAAGCCACGTAATTTGTTCTGGAAAATAAGCCAGGGAAACTGGCTGCTGGAGGGCTCACAGCGGGGCAGTGCGTGTTCACGTTAGTAAGTTTTATAACTGAAAGAGACAGACCGGGGAGTTGTTGACTCGTGCCTTCGAACGAGGAGGAAACGCAGGGAGCGTCGTCGCGGCATTTCCTCGTTTAACAGGGTCCGAAACTGGCCTCTGTAGTAACGAGGGCCCGGGTTGGCCTGTCAGGGAAGGAGGGGTTGACTCTCAACTCAGTGCTGTCTGTTCCGCGTGACGCACGGAGGTTTCTCAAGTTTTTTACCCGACACCGGCGATCCCATATTCTAATCGACGCATAACATCTTTTCTACGCACTCTTACTAAGATAAATTATGTTGACTTTCTGACGCGATCGGTATTAGTTTTCTTTTGTGGTGGAACGAACTGACACACAGTGGCTTGAAACAACGCGTTTAATTACCTCGTAGTTCCCGCGAGTGGCGGGTTAGCCGGGCTCTCTGCCCAGGGTCTGCAGGCTGAACTCGGGCTGTCGCGGGAGGGGTCGCGGTTCTCCCCGAAGGCTCCGAGTTCCAGCCTAGCCTTGGGGTTCGCAGGATCTAGTACCAGGAGGCGGAAGCCCTGGGGCCCCGTTTTCTTATCTTGCTGGCTGTCAGCCAGGGGTCACTGTCAGCTCCTAGAGTCCTCCCTGAGTCCTAGCCATGGGGCCCTCTTCCGACCCAACATGGCAGCTCACCTCACAGCTGTGAGCTTCTGCAAGGCCAGTCGGTTGCCACTGAGCTGTGGAGGTCTTAGATAAGGTCACACATCACAGGAGTGATTGTCCCATTACCTCAACCCCCCAGTGTAACCCCATCCCCTAGAGCAAACATCCATCCACCCCTAGTCACGTGTGCTCACCAGGACGGGATTATGCACGGTGTCTATACCGGGGGCTGGAACCTGGGGGCCCCTCGGGGTTCTGCTCCCACACTTTGCACTGGGATTCTTTCCGGCTGGATTCTTACATGACTCCCAAGAAAAACTTGCACGCCCACCTTTGAGAAGACTGCCAAGTCAGCCCTTAGATCCTCCCTCACTATTTAGCAGTATTTCATCCTGGTGTCACACAGACCCCACTTTGAACCCGGTGAATGTATTTACTCTTGGCCAGAGGTGGTATGTTCGGAATGTGATTTTGTTTTATATCATGCCCACCGCCAGCTGCCAGCTGGCAGAGCTATCCCTCCGGGCTGCCCAAAGCTCTTTGTCCCAGCCCCACCCACGTTCGCCTGGGCCCCCCCACTCTCCCTGCTTGTGGGCCCCTCTTTCCGGGGTGACCTCAGCCTCCCTCACCGGCAGGTGCCCCGTGCAGGAGGAAGATGGGTAGAATCCAAGAGCTTCTGAAAATGTCTTTGTCCACTTTGATGTTTGGGAAATGCCATGATTAAAGGACACAAAGTCCTTTTGTTTCTAGAGCCTTAATTAATGAAGAATCGCCAGGAGGTCGACGGACGGTGGGACTGAATCAACAAATCCCCATCCAGGGGGCAGGTGCGCGCGCGACCTATTTATTTATTCAACACGTGTGGCCAGTTTGTGGCTTGGCTCCATGAATGCCCTTACGAGAGGGGAAATCCTCCGAGAGATTTTCACGGAAGAGAAGGGAAAACAAGTTTGTGTGTCTGTCCCCGGCTTCATCGGAGTTGCTTTGCGTCTCGCTGTGCGGCCCTGGGTCCCAGGGTTCTCTGCCCCTCAAGGAGCTGGCACCTGACCTTCGGCCACGGAGGAAACTTGCCAGGGTAAACCTCCCAGAGAAAAATGCAGGTTACAGGTGACCGCGATTTGCCGTGGGTGTGTGTCTCAGAAGAAAGCGTTTTTCCATTACAGAAAAACGACCTCACGCTAAAAGGCCAGTGCCCCATAAACTGTCTCCAGATAAATTATTTTATTTGAATATTAAGTAATGATTTTTGAAAGTTTACAGGGTTGTGGGGAGGCAACTACTCTAAATCCAGAAGGGAATGATCTTTACTTGCATAAATCCTGATTTATAATAAAATAAGACTCCAATTCTCAGACTGTTTGGGGATTTGGTGTTCCGGTTAATTTAATTTTCTGGTTTCATAAAAGCCAGGCTAAATGTTGGTTTCAACTCTTGCTGAAAATCTTCTAAAATGTGGTGGTTGGGAAACAGAGAGAATTCCCTCCTGAAAGAGAAAATGCGGTTCATTCTGTTGGCCCAATAAGTTTATTGGGCTGAATATAAGACAGTCTGAGGACTTTAGTGATAGATAAATCTGGGGTGTCTGCCCAGCTCAAGAGGACCCCTGTAGGCTGTCACACTCTGGTGAGCTCTGGCCATGTTGTATAAAATGACACCGCCATCTGGCCACATGGCGGGGGCACCAGCCCAGCAGACCCGGACAGAACCCTGGGAATTTGGGACTAGAACCAACAGCAAGGGGTCAGTCTCTTCCAGGGGCTGGCGCTGTAGCCCGGGAACTCGGTCCTGGGGGCAGCCCTTGTGTCTTCCATGTGGACTAAGGAAGAGAGCAAGCCGGCCTGCTAAGGACGAAGATTGAAATAAAGGTGGAAGATGAGTGTGTTCACCTGGTCCCCATTCCAGCTCCTCCCAAGGCCTACCTGCATTTCCGCCTTTGGGTTCCATGGGTCTCCCTGGCAGCCGTATAGAAAACCGCCCATCTCCACGTAAGCTAGCCCCAGCTGCCCGGAGTCACCTGCACCCCAAAGAAATACACACTTCCAGTTCCTGCATCCATTGTGCTGACCTCAGTCCCCTGGTCTGGCCCCACGGAAAGACCTCGTTACCTTTTGCACAATTTCCGCAAAGGTGGTAGCATCGGGCATAACGAGTACAAAATCACAGGCAGGAGAATGGCACGGAAACACACAGGCAGAGAAGACAGCCGCGTGAAGACGGCCCGGGAGGCTGGGGCGATGGGGCCACAAGCCCAGGAACGCTGGGGCCGCCCGAGGCGGGAAGAGGCGGGAAGAGGTCCTCCCTAGAGCTCGCAGAGGGAGCCTCGCCCACACCTGGACTTCAGATCCGCCCTTGCGGAGTGTGAGGGAGTAATCCCCTGCTGTTTTAATCTCCCGGGTTGTGGTCATTGGTTACAGCAGTCCTGGGGAACCGATACGAGCCGGACTCAGGTTTGCTCGTGTGTGAAGCGCACTCGTCTGTGGTTGCATGTGGTGTCATCGCCTGCACAGATCCATGGGGCCACCGTCAGTGTCGGTGCGCAGACACAGTCCACCACGAGGCTCCCTCGTGCCACCCTTTTCCAACTGCAGCCACTTCCTTCCTCCCCCGACCCTCGTCCCGGCGATCAGCTCTATGAATGGAACCTCACAGGGCACAACGTTTCAAACGGGCTTTCCCACTCAGCGCGGTCCCCTCAAGCTCCACTCCCCGCCCCCGCTTCTTACGTGTACCTCTGGTTGGCTCCTTTTCATTGCTGGGTAGGATTTCACGATACAAACGTGCCACGGCTCCTTAGCCATTCACCTGTGAGGGACATTTGCGTTGTCCCCAGGCTGGGACTATTACAGACGAATCTACAGTGAACATTTCTGTGGTATTTTGTGTGGACAGAGTTTTTATTTCCCTGGGATGAATGCCCAGGAAAGCAATTGTTGGGCATACGCGGTAAGCACAGGTTTAGTTTTATAAGAACTGCCAGTGCTCTTTTGTTTCCTCCAATGTGCCGTGATTTGGATTGGACCTGTCCCACTGTTTTCTCATGGGTGATTTGAGGACATTTTTTTCAGGGATGTCAATCACGTGGATGATGTGTGTGGACCTGGAGGCTCATGTGACCAATGTGACTTTGTCCCATTATTGCTGCTGTCAGGTACCGTTTTCGAATACACATTACCTTTCAGTAAGTAACCCGCAGGGTGACCGTCTGAGACCCTGTGAGTATCCTTCTGCCCACTGGTTTAACTTCAGATTCGGCCGTCACCTGAGCACATGACGGGTGGCTATGAAGTTGTAGTTTTTGTAATTCTAATGTTTCTTCTCTACATTAGCTGGCAGTATTTCATGAAGAAGATCGGCCCCTCTCCACTTCTGAAAAGTGTTATTTTGGATTCACGAATACTTTTCTAAAAAATTCAATGTATTATCAATTTTTTATACTCAGATCATCCCAAGTTTGCCCAGGAAGGCCCTTGCAGTCAGCTACTTTAATGACCCCATTCACCTCGGCGCACTTGCTTCTTCCTGGAGCTCCGGGCTGACCTCGTACTTCCCCTGCTCCAGGCCTGGGTCAGCCACTTTTCCCTTTGGTGGAAAAAGGTGTTTAGAAGCCAGACCCGGGCACTCAGTGTGCTCATTGTGGTTGGGTGGCATCGTTCCTCGATCTCTTCAATGCAGGGGGATTCAAACATGTTTTTTAAAATGTCGTGAGTTCATGCTGACACCTTCGCCTCCCACCCCACGTCAGAGGGGCTGCCCTCACAGCCCCACGCCCCCTGTCAGCAGAAGTCCTCCCACAGCATGAATCCATGTTTCGACATTTATGGATTGACGCATCCGTGCAATAGAATACACGTGAAACAGCCTTATTTATGTGTATATATTACTACACTGCTGAAAACAAACCTATTAGGTAAATGTCAACATTTCTTTGCCCTTAAAAACACATCCCACTGGAGGGCGTACCGTCAGAGTAAGCCTTTCAAAGCTTACTTGAAATGTTATTTTTCTATGTGATTATGATATCAGTTTGGCAGGTAGTTAGATTCTTCGGTTCCTGTTTGCAGTCCATTGTGTTTGATGGCAATAGCAAAAGCCAAGGGAAATAGAAGACCACTTCGTATCAAACGTGCGCACAGCACGGCGACAAAGAAAGAAATGTCACTCGGAAAATTAAGATGCAAATTTTAACTTCAATTAAATAAGACACCGTGAAGCGATGTTGGAGGACGGCGGCCCCTGGCTTCTCCGTTGCTGCCCCCTGGAGCAAGAGGGAGACTCCCCGAACAGTCGCCCAGTAAATAAGGGTGAGGAGGAATTTCCGAGGCAGGAGTGGGTCCCGAGAGGTGACCGCGAACTTGCTAAGACTGGACAAGAACCGTCCGCCGAAGGAATGAAGAAGCACTTAGTGATCTCAGTGGGTGCCAAAAAAAAAAAAAAGAAAGAAAAATTAGCTTCTGTTGGAAAGTCGGGCTTGCCGGACATTTTTCCTGAGTGGCACGAAGGGTGGCTGTGATTGGCTAGACAGCTTCACAGTGAGGACGGGCCGGCATGAAACCTGGAGGGTTTGGGTCATCTTCCACTGGGCCGATCTGTCATCCCGCTCTCTCTCTGGGGCACACAGCTGCCATTGGATTTACAAACTGTTCTGACTGAAATTTGGCGACCGAGTGGGTCCTTCAAATCAAGTGCAGTCCATAATATCAATTAAAACTTCAGTTCTCATGGGATCCGCCTCTCCCATAATTTCTGAACTTTGTGTGATGTCGTACATTGTGATCCGGGTGAGACTGGCCAAGGAGTCGCTGCATGCAAGGCCGAACAGGCAATAAAACGAAAGTGTCGGATATGGGTGACATGTATGTATTTCTGCCTTACTAAACAGCTGAAGGCTTGCACGGTGTGAGCTCAGATCCGTTCCCCTGGGCCTCCGTCTTAAAGTTGCTTAGCAAGGACCCTTTAGTCAGCCTGGGTTTCCCTGGAAACCATTGATAAGATTTCAAAACATTTCAAAACAATATAACCGTTCTCTCGAGATGGTGCCTGGGTTGCCAGGGAAACCCGTCTCTTATTTTGGCTCAGTGGCGAAAACAATGGTATTCCTGTGCCAGGAGCTAACCGGCATGTGAAAATTCTGGAAGGGAGGATCCTCTGAGGGTCCTTGGAGGTTTCCTCCCCTCCGCCCGTTGTCCGCGCCCCTCCTGCTGGGGGCCCTCACGCCCCAGGATGACGGGGCTGGGAGAGGCCCTGCTCCGGGGCCAGAGCCCTCATCCCCCAGCCTCTTCCAGCCCAACTGAGGTGTGAACGTGGGAAAAGGCCGTGTGTGGCATTGCGGGTCCCTGGTCCCGTTTCTTGCTTCTCTCCAGATAACAACAGAAACCAAGCCAGGTCCCACCCGGCCTTTCTGCTGCAGCCGCCTCCCTGGCCATGGGAAAGGCTCTGGGGTGGGAGGTAGAGTGGTGAACGCCACTGGGAGGAGGCGGACTCGGGTGGCCTGTCCACCCTCACAGGCAGGCTGCTCCTGCCCCAGCTCCCCTGGTCTGGTCAGATGGGGCAGCAGGGCTGCGGGGGCTGGGTTGGGGACAAGGGCTCCAGGGGGACAGGATGGGAACAGGGACTGGGACAAGGACGAAGGGCATGTCGAGGGAATGTGTGGAGACCCACTCAGCCATGTGTGTCCCTGACTGGGCATGGCCGGGTGAGCCCAGAGGGAGGGAGAGGACCCCGTCCCCACCGGGGGGAGCCCCCACAGGGGTGGGAGGGGGAAGGTGCTGAGGAGGGTGTTCCCAGGATTGTTCCAGACGGACTTGGAGGTATCGGTGTCCGGCCACAGGGTGAAGAAACTGCTCACAAATGGGAAGTCTGCTTTTTGGAGAAAGCACAAAGGTTTCCAGGGAAGTGAAACTAGGTGTCACTCAGGCATGAGACTGACTCAGCGTTAGGTGTGCTTCCTGGCTCTGCATGTCCCCCCACCTCGCCCAGCCACCTCCCCTCTGCCCCGTTGTCCAGGAAGGGAGGAGAGGGCTTTGGAGCCTGGCTGCCTTTGGGCACGCAAGATGACTGGGCGTGACTGAGTCCTCAGGAGACAGTGGGTGGCGGGGGTAGGGGGCAGGCAGGGGAGGCAATGTTGGAACTGAGCCTGACGTCACTCACGTGGCTTCTCACAGGTGTGCGGGAGGAAGTCCCCTCTGGGAGCAGCATGGTGGGGAAGGCCCAGTGTCCAGCTGTCCAAGCCCGGTGTTTGGGGGTGGGGACGAGGCCGGGGTCAGGGAGTCTCGGGGCCCCTCTGTAGACAGGTGGTCGAGCCTGCAAACGGGGCCGTGCCGTAACGCATGCCGCATGAGCCCCTCGGAAAGGTGGCGGTTTCTTTCTTGCCCCGGAGAAAGGGGACGAAGGCGGGGTTCTGGGGCATTTGGGGCAGGTGTAGAGGGATAGCTTGGGTCCGTGGCTTTTCGAGTCCCTGCAGATGGGAAGGTGCCCCCGTGCCCCCTGGCGCAGTGCGTGGGCGCTGAGCCAGGCTGCGTGTGCCCGGGGCTGAAGTCTTAGCACCCGGCTCCCCTTGTCGGGGACGGCGCCTGGTGCGTGAGGGCTAGTCTCCCCCTCAGGGGCACTGGGAGGAGAAGTATTTTGCTCCACGCTCCCTGCTGCCTCCTGGGGCTGTCACCCTCGAATCTCCCTCCCCCACGTCATCAGGTTTCCAGCTGGGGGGTCATTCTTGCCGGCAAAGGCACTGAACACACGCGAGCACGAAGCTACTTTGTGGCCGCCCCAGTTCCCGCCGGCCTGGCACACCTGCGTTCTCCCCGGGCTTCGGACAGAGCTGTGGCCCTGGGCGGTGCCCCTCCTCCCGACCCCGCCACGGAGCATTTGCTGAGAGTCTTCGCATCTTCCTGGGAAATAACCCAGCACAGAGGAGGGAGAGTAAATGGGCACAGAGTGGCCCCGAAGCCCACAACCCCACTTGGCAGGGAGGGGCCCCTGTGACTCAGGACAGTGTCTGTCCCGCAAACCATTCGTGGCGCAGCCCGCACAGACGCACGGTGGCTTAGGCAGAGGACCCGGACATGGAAAAGTGACTAGGACTGAGCAGGCCCCCTCTTCACCGGCCACTCTGCAGCGCAGACGGCGGCAGAGAAAGGATGTGCCGTGGGCGGCTGTGCCGCCTCCCCGGGGGGCTTCCTGGCAACCTCAGCCGCTTTCTAGGAGACACCGTGGCCTCAGAGACGTTGGCAGGCTCGACTTGCACAGCAGTTGTCCCCGCAGGGAGCTGGGCCAGGGCCTGGGTCCCATACCTTCCCGTGGCCTGGAAAGCAGAGAGGGTGCTGGGAGCGGAGCGTGGACTGGTGTCTGCGTCGGCCACCCGCGGGGCCCGGCGAGACGGGCAGGACCCGGGGTGAGGAGCACACCGGCCATGTGCACGCCTGGGGCGGAGGCCTGGCCGGGAGGTGGAGGGGTGCCTCGAGGAGGAATCAGCCCCCTGACTTGAAAACAAGTAACAAATCAACACAGACCAGCGAACATCGATGGGCCCAATTTCTCAGCTACAGAGTTGGCAACGATATTTTTAAATGACAGTTCCACGGGAGAGCTAAAACCATTAAGCGAAGAGCTGGTGGGGACCTTTATCGGGATAGATCAGCGTGACAACGGTGGACCCCTCCCATCGTCACGTCGCCGAAGGCGGGACACCCAGACCCGCACCTCCTGAAGCCCCACACCTGGAGGCTCACAGCTGCCTGTGAGGTTTCACTGTCTGTGCCGTGAGCCTGAGCCCAACTGAGCCTCTAGCTCTAACTACCGATTCACGGGAAATACAAGATTTAGAAGGAATTTAAATGACTCCCCGGTGATTCAGCCAGCCCAATCCAGAAGTGAGACATTCTCTTGGGCAAATGACCTGGAAAATCACTAGGCTGCTCCCAGCAAATACCTGGCATGGAGGAGTTGAAACGAGAGAATTAAGAGAGGTACCGGCTGAAGGCAGTGAGTGGAGCAGATGAACCCCAGGGCCGTTTCCGGTTTCCCGAGACAATCGGGAAAAACTGAAGAGAGAACGGTTATCAGGTAATACGAAGAAATCATTGCTGGTCTTTTGGGTGTGATAATGGCACTGCATGTGTGTGGTTAAGCTTCAATCACTTATTTGTTAGGGATCATCTCTGGAGTATTTCTGAGTGAAATGATGTGACAGCTGGTATTTGTTTTAATTGCTCCAGGAAAATTAAAAGAGTTTTGCAAGGACAGATGAAACACAAAGAACAGAATGTAGGTGATTGTTGAAACGGGGGGGGTGGGTACTGGGAGTTCATTATACTCTTTCTTTGTACTTTGTGTATGTTTGAAAAGTTTTTCATATTAAAAGATTTTAAAAAACATGATAGTCCCCCTGGATTGGCAAAGATGTCGAGAATTTTTTTTTTTAATTTCAGATATTATATTATCCACACTAGCAGTTTCCTTTGGTTCTCTCTTCAATTCCTCTCCTCATTAAGTTCTTATTTTCCTTAAAACTCTTGAGCATATGAGACTGTTTAAAAAAAATAAATAAAGCCCTTCTTGGCTAAGTCCATTCCCTCTCCATCTTCTCTGTCTTTTCGGGATCTGTCTCTATGACTGATTTTTATCCTGATTCTGTGTCATATTTTCACACACCTTCACATGTCTAGTAAATTCTGTTGGGATATTCGACATAGTGAATATTACATTCTTGAGTGTTCACTATTACAGGGTTTTGGGGGGTGGGAGGGGGCAGGCAATTAATGAAATTAATTAATGAAATTAATTAATGAAATTAATTTTGAATCAGGTTGATCTTTTTGAACCTGACTTTTAACTGTCTTAATGGCAGGTTCCGACTAGCCTTTATTCTCGGGCCAGGTTTGTCTGTGACTGAAGTATGACCTTTCTGAGCTCGTTTCTGATGCCCCGTTTATTCAACAAGGTCTCTCCGCCTGACTGGCTGGAAGTGTGTGAGCCCTGGAAATTGTGGAGCTCAGAAATTCCAAGGGCGGTTCTTTCCCTGGCCTTGGAGAGTCGGTCCTTCGTAGGCACGGAGTAGTTTTCAACCGAAGACTCGAGGAGCCCGGAGGAGAGCTTGCCAGCAGCAGTTCTTCCGTGTGGCTCTTCCCAGCCCATCACCCTGCTCCCCCAGCTCTGGCCTGCTGGGCCGCCCTGCCCTCCGAGCCCTGGTCCCCAGCGCAGTGAGACCTCCATGAGAGGCTTGGATTTCCTCCCCCTGGGCTGGTCCCAGCTCTGGGGCAGGTGGCGCCTCCAGGCGGTGACATCAGGGGACTTCCCCTGACTTGCTGGTCTTCCCGCACTGACTCTCGTCCAGTCTGGTTTGTTTCCTAGACTTTATCCGGCTTTCTAGTTGTATGTGGTGGGTGGGCAACTTCAGGGCTGGTTATGCCTCGTGGCTGGAAGCGAGAGTCCAACTTTCCCATTTATTTGTCAAACAAGTCATTTAATCAGCCTAGAGTCTTCTTCCACTAAATGAACGAAGGCAGGCATGAAGCTTGGACACAAATCAGCGTCCTACGGCCCCGGCCAGTCTGAGGGCCTCCCAGGGAGGACGGAAGAGGTGGCCGTGACACCTTCTCTTATTTCTTCATTTGGCATCTTCGCAGGAAGAAAAGAGCAGAAAAATAGGGAAAACAAAACCAAAACAAAAGCGTAAACCAGAGTAGAGGAGGCGGCCGGACCCTCTAGGTCTGAAAGACTTTGAAAGGAAACTCAATCCTTGGAATGAGTAATGAGCAAGCCAACTGGTCAAAACAAAGCGAAACGAAGCCGACCATGGACGGTCCTGCTCCCAAGCCCTCCACCAACAGGACGTCCAGAGAACACGGTCTCCTCCCCACGCGCAGCGGCGTCTGGGCTCAGCGCGCCGCAGACACGCACCGATCGCCGCCCGGAGGGCTCTGAGCTTCCAGTAACAGCACCCGAGCCGATGCGTGTCGGTGCAAGTCCACTTTTATAGGGAGTGTGAATTCAAAACAGAGGGGCCTGCTCGAGAGCAGTGAGCAAGTTCGGAGAGAAGGCAGTACAACCCCCATTCGCCTGCCCTTTGGGAAGCTGCGCACCCTGTTCTCCCTCAGGTGTTCAGGTCCAGGGCGAAGAGGCTTTCGGATGTGCTGGGGCCGGGGTCGGCCTGGTGAGGCCACGTCCGATCTTGCAGGAGGAAGGGGGTGTCCTAGAACGCAGGGGGCCAGGAGGAACGGGGCCTGCTGCAGCCTCAGCTCACCCGTGGACCTGACATTCCCCGGCCGTGCCCCCTCGCCACACAAAGGAGCAGCCATGCCCCCCGGTGAGGCTCCGGTTGACTTCACAGGGGTTGGGAATTGTTTTGACTTTCGTCACCGGACTCTGGATTGGAATGTGTAACTCAGGGAGACGAAGCAGCGGGGGAAACATGCGTTGCAGAGCCAAGGGCAGTCAGAGGACAAGGAGACTAAGAGGAGGTCCCACGGAGCCCCCAGGGGGCTGGCGGCCACCCTCTTTTGACAAAGCTAAGCTATAAAGCCACAGGTAACAACATTAGAGTCAGACCCCTGCAGGCATTTTTCAGAAACCTGCCATACGCACGTTCAGCTCTCTGGCAGGGAGGTGGTTTATAAAATATGATGGCAGGGCTGTTCCTTTACGTGCCTTCAAGCACAGTGGAAGATGCTACTTTAACGTGACATTAAGAACAATAAATGAGTGTGGCAAGGAGGAAGTTCCCGCATTAGGACTGGCGGTGGCTGGCCGTTTGCATTTTGGATGCGATAAAAGTGCCAGCAAAATAAATACGTGCTCAGCTGCAACTCTGAGCTCTGCAGGACCGTCAGACCAGACCATCCGCGGCCGAATTTGGGTGACTCAGCAGTGTGACCCTCTTGTCCCCTCCTCCCACTTCTTCCCCTTCCCTCCCTTCCTTCCCTTCCCTTCTCTTCTTACTGCAGGTGTCCACTCTGCTGGCCCCACCTGGCCACCAGGGATACAGGTGAGCTGAGCCAGACAAGGCAGCAGCCCCGAGCCTCTTGGGGAAGCCAGATGTCAAGGAAAGAATCGTGTGAAAGACGGAGTAACCACAAAGTGAGAGACATTCTCTGGAGGAAAGGGTCTTGGATCTAAGAGTGTTTAACAAAGCCCCCCACCGCCCCAAAAGTGCTAGAAAGGAAGTTGCTCAGGGGAGGGCCAGGCAGGGGTGGGAGGAAGGGAGCCATCTCCAAAGAGGGGACCCTGCTTGTGGCAAGAAGGGTCGGACAAGGGAGCGCAGCCCCTAGATGTGATTTTTCAGGTCTAATGTCACCTCCTACAGCCTGTCCCTAAAGAAGGCCCTTCTAAGGCATCATCTGATCCAGGCCGCCAGGGCGGCATTGCGGGGCTCCCGAGTGTCTGCAGAGAGGAGGGTCCAGGCTCCCTCTCATCAGCGCCGCCGTCCTCAAGGGGCGCCTGTGCCAGACACCCTGGAAGTCTGAGCGGACCGACTTCAGCCACGGCATTCACAGCGCCTGGCGCTTTTCACTGGGCGCCTCTTTAATTACATTTTTATGCAGCTCACAGGGACGAGTTAAAGCTGTCATAGAAGGCTTCCAAACCCTCTGTGGAATCACGCGATGTGGAATCTACCTCTTCAAAGCATTGTAGAGCTGTGAAAACCAGAGGACATTTATGTTAGGGAAACACGGATTAAAATTTATCTCTAGAAACTCAGGGAAAGGACTGAGATTTCCCCACATCACGGCGGTGGAGTCACCTTACCGTTATGTCTTTGGGTGTGTAGAAAACATAAATCAAAGGTGTTTCGGAAGATTTTTTAAAAGATCATCGTGCGTAGCCACAAAAAAGAAGCCGCAGCCTGAACACGTCCTCCCACAACCCTCTACAAGGCTGAGCAGCTATCCAGGTATTTTGAGTTTTCTCTTCTGGAAAAGAAGGAAACCTCACTCTTTCCTTTTTTTTTCTCTTAACCTGTGGGCATTTCTGCAAGGACGCACTTGATCATTTTCCCCTCGTGTATTAAATGCCGATCCAGACGTATCCAGCGTGTTCAGAACCACCGTCACGTAGTGATTAGCAGGAGGGAGATGGCGAAGACTGTATTTTTCCCCTGCCTCTCCTTAAATTACAAGGTTTTCAAATTAGCCCTTTGGAGTGAATGGAAAGGAGACGGGTGGTTTCCAAGGGCGAGGACGCCGTTAAGCTGACACCGGGTTTCTGTCGGTTAGCGGGTCCTTGGCCTTTGGAGAAGCACAACATGGCGGACATTTCCTGGCCAAACGTCCCCCAAACATTTGGCAGAGAAAAAAGTCAGCCCGGCCAAGAGCTCCTCTGGCGGGTCGGTGGGTGCAGGGGGGACAGAGCAATGTGCTTTCGGCGAGAGGCGGGGACCGCAGCGCAGCGCTGATGAGTCAGCCTTGCTTCGCTGGACACCACGCCTGTGCGGAGGGGGACCCCGGGCTTCTACGGACGCATTTAAAGACCTGCTTTGTCATTTGGCACCAGAGTCTACGTCTTGTCACTGCTGGCTCCTCTGTCTTCCCTCGAAGGGCCTCCCTGGTGGCCCGGCTGGCTCGCTGCCCCAGCCCTGGCCTCGGGTCCTCCGTTGGAAGAGATCCGTCAGTCCGTGCTGCTCCGGCGTCTGGCGGCGTCTGGAGAGAAAGCTCAGAGGGGCCTGGGTGTTTCCACAGCGTCTCTGTGGGCGGGGCCCCGGGACTCCTGGGGGATGAGGGGCCCTGACTCTGCCCAGACTCGCACCTTTACCTGCATCCCCCAGGCAACCAGCCCTGGGGCTGTTTCACATATACTTTCCTTGCATGTCGGTTTCATTAAAGAGCATTTTACATTAAACTTATAAGCTTATCAAACTCATAAACCTTAAATGGATACAGTGCTGTATGTCAATTATATCTCAATACGGCCAAAAGAAAATGCATTTTGCTTTCACCGGGCATCCTTTCCGGGGTATGGGGATTACACGTGAGTAGTTAGGAGCCACGTAATTACATCCACCTTTGAATCCAGTGGCACTGGCGCCTGCACGTTTGTAAGTCCTGGTCCTTGCCACACTTGTGCGGTAGGCGTTTGGGCCCGTTTTCAGGCCCAGTTGACCAACACATCCATGCTGCCAGCTCACTGGGGAGAATAGGTCTGTATACACACGCTCCCACGCACACGTGGGGGTCCACTTGGGCCGCCTGCTCCCGGCTGGGCCTACTCCTCCATCCTGCCGGGAACTCCAGCTGGTTCACAGTTGCACTGCAACCAACTAGGGGCCACAGCGCCCCCCACCCCAAGCCCCCAGGGGACTGTATAATACTACTCTGGCTAATGAAAGGCAATGGAATTCTACTGAGCGCAGTTGGCCAGGGAAGTTCTTGTTTCCCTTGTCAAAAGAGACCTACTTAGTCGGCAGGCCGCACACCCTTTGCCCTCTCCCCTTCTGGTTGCCTGGACGATGGTCCTGGAGCCCCGCGATGCTGGCCTGGCTGCGGGACAAAGCCACACCCTAAGGATGGCTGTGCGGGACACAAAGGGGGCGATTCCCAGAGCGACAGCCTCAGCCCCGGACCCTCACACGCCCCCGACTACATGTTGGGTGAGAAAAACAAAGCCCTTCCTGGGCGTGGCCGCTCGTGGCCAGGCTCCCGCTGCCTGTAGCCCAGTGCGGTCCTGGCTGGCTAGCTGAGGAGTATGTCATGCCTGGGACACGCACCTGGCACCTGGACAGGCGAGCCCCGGTCTGTGGGTCCCTCCCGCCCACTCTGGCCAGCTTCGTGCTGTAGGGTCCTCTCCAACGCCCATTAAAGCTCTGAATAGTATAGTCTTTATATGAACGATCTTTTTCATAGCTCCAGGCTAGTGGTTGTTAAACTTCTGTAGATCATAAACCTGTCTGAGAATCTATTAAAAGCCCTGGGTATTCTCCTCAGAAGATGCACAGACCATAATAAGCAAAAAATTAGTGCTCCATTGGAGGGTTCCCTAGACATCCTCAGAGCCCTCAGGGGGGCCCTGGTGGAAATGTCCATTCCAGGCACACAAATCAGTTGTGATTATCCGCCTGTATGTGCCCACTGGGCTGATTAACAATATGCAAATCAGGTACTTGTTTGAGTTTTAATTTTGCAGATGGGATATTCGTTCTGTTCCTTGGATGCTCGTCGTTAATTCTAAGTGACTCTCATTTTATAAATTATTATCTGGAGCAAAAACTAGAGGGAGAATTATGAAGATATCACCAGTACAGAGCAAGAAATCAACGGCACCAAAAGATGCGCAGGGGAAACGGAGCCGCGCCCCAAACGCAGACCCCCGGGCCCTGGCACGCCCATGGCCCAGAGTCCTGAGCGTCATTTGAGGGGTGCTTTGTGCAGGGCCCTGCTTTTTTCTTTCTTTTAACGAAATGGGAGATTTTGGACTCACTGTTCCACTTTTTCTCTTCCTGTGTCTTGAGGACCGTTCCGCCCGCGTCGCTATGGGCCCGCCGGCCCCTTTTACTGGCGGAACAGTGTTCCGGGGGGGAATGTGCTGCGGTCTGACTGCCCCGCTCCTCACGGACATTCGCGCTGCAGCAAATATAAAACTCGGTCGGGGCTCAGCGGGCCCTGCGCGGCCTCCGCGCCGGCGCTGACGAGTGTGCAGGGCCCACACGTGCTGGTCACACCTGCTCGACTGAGGGAAATTAAAGACGGAAAGCCCCCGACGAACGCTTCTCCGCTTTTCATCGCGTCCACGTGAAACGCTCTAGAGTGAAGCGGGCGGTTTTTGCTATCTACCACTTTTAATTAGGGAAGTCACCACTTCCATCTCTTGCTGGGGGCTTTTGACCCCCAGAGAAACGTCACCTGGGTATGGCAGCAGTGTAGTGCGCACAGCAAGGGCTCGGAGTGCGGCTGCCTGGGTTTGAATCTCAGCTCCACACTTCACAGCTGTGTGACCTTAGGAAAGTGACTTAACCTCTCTGGGCCTTACTTTCTCACCTGGAAAACGTGGATAATAAGTGTACCTATCTCACAGGGACGTGTCGAGGATCAAATGAGCTAAAATCACTCAAGTTCTTCGGACTATGACGGGCACAACGAAGGCGTTAGGTAAGTGTTGGCTGTTTTTAGGCTAGGGGGCCTTGAAGTAGCCCTGAGGCACCCTCTGCCTCTGCGGGGATGGTGTTGCCCCCAGCCAGGAACACCAGGAGGCCTGTCTCAGAAGCTCCTGGACCTCTGGTGCAGACACACCCATGCACACACACGCATGCACCCAGCACTCCGCACACACCTGCAGCCTACGAAGCCCGCGCTGGTGTGCGGGGGTTGGGGGGGGTGTGCTCCTGCAAGGTCCTGCCTAGGACACCACTAACCGGATGAGAGGACGGTGCGTCCGCCCAGGCAGTGCCCCCACGGTGACGGGGGGCAGCTGTAACTCCCCACAGTCGTGCACCGTAGCCCCTGAAGTCAGAGCGCTGGGTGAGGCCCAAGCCAGTGGAGCAGTGTCCATCAGCGGCAGGGGAGAGAAGTCACTACCTCTGCCCAGTAGGGAACCCGAGAGGCACAGAGCAGGGAGAGGTGGGCCTGCCGCCAAGCACCGACTGGCCCATTTATGCACAAGTCCCAGTGGCGTAGTTTGTATCAGAGAAGGCGCCCCCCAAACAATTCCTTGGATTTGAATTAAAGTTCAGCAGGAAGTGACTGCAAGTGGGACAAAGAGTGGTGCTGTGGTTGCTGGAATATCTAGAAATCACAAGGCAGAACCCACGCCCATCCCCTCGTACCCAGCAATGGAAGTCACGTGTGTCTTTCCTGCCTAGTGTTTTACCGTGAAATTAAAAACCGAGCTGGTCGTCACACTTCAGGGCTCTTAAGAATCAGATGGGAAGCCTGGTGAGGTGCAGGTTCACTTTAATCATGGAGACCACAGTTTAAAAAGTGATCTTAAGTAGTCGGATTCTTTCATTTTCTCAAGATTACTAGGCCAGTCTCCATTTCACCTCCTCCAAGAGCTGTGGGAAGAAGAAAATAGGTGGGAATTCAGATAATGATGTTGCCCCCAGAGCCCTGTTGTGACCCTTTTGATTGCCTTGCAAAACGCCCCAGAGTGAATATTATATACATTTGAGTAATGCAAAATAAAGTAGTATATTCTCAAGGCATTTTGAAAATAATGATACTGATAAAGCACCTTGTTGGAAGCGAAATACGATGTGAAGCTCTTTCATTTAAGGAGAGAAGTTTCCCTGGCGATGGCAAAGGTATCTAATAATATTTTAAACAGAATTTTTTAATATGTTGCGTGTTGCAAACAAAAAAGGGCTTTACGTGGAGTTGCCCTTACGGGGTAGGGTATGAACGTCTGAATGCAAAGCAAATTTATTCTTGTTTCCATATCTTGCAATATCCTGTGCACGGCGGAGTGACCTGGCCGCCGGCCCATCTCTATGTATTTTGCACAAACCTAATATTTGAAAAATGAGAGCGCTCTCCTGCGTCCTGGGGAAACATGTCAATCTCCGAGGTCTGTGTGTATTATTTCTAGCTCGGTCAAGTGCTCCGAGAACCTCAGTAGGCATTCATCGCCTTCTTCGTCTTTAATTTCTCAACTCACCTATCACATGCAAAATGTGATAATTAAGAATACAGAAGGGTGTTTTCGCAGAAACGCCTTGGAGAACTGGGCCCTGATGACTCAGATTTTGAACACACCATCGCGTCCTTACGAAGTCACTAGTTGCACGAAGAGCACACTTTCACGCGGCACTTCCGTTTGCGCACACAGGGCTGCATTCGTACACTTCAGCGTTACAAACGGTCAGGTGACTCACCGGCGTGGGTTTTGCTATGAGCTCTTCATTCTGTAGATGTTGACTCTGACCAGGCTCAGAGTGAACACTGACAGGGCCTGAGCTCTGCACATCCGCCTCTTCTACAGAAGAAGGACCAAGACCTACAATCGGAGGAGTTGCCAGGCAACCGCCCTCCCTGCCCAGGAGGCCTGCCCATCCTCCTGCTTCCAGCTTTGCTCAGATGACCAGGTGACTCTCTCCAGGGAGGCCTGTGACACCAAGGCAGCTCACCTGAGGCTATAGATGCTCACCAAGTGTCAAGCGTCTGCTATTCCCACCCAGGTGTAAACATCCACACCTGGGGTGTGAACTGATTTTGCATTGGAAGTGTAGAAAAATAAGTGGATATGTGAAAAATACAGCAAACACTTGTTATTCCAAAGCGTGTGCTTCAGATGAGCTGAACATATATAATATTATAGTGGGAAGACCACTGAACTAAAATGAGTATACATAGAACGTTCTAGGAAAAAACCCCAGCATGGACTTCCCCCACCCCCCCCCCCCCCCGCCCCCTCACACTTACATTTGTTTGATAAAAGAAAAATCACTACAATTTCAAACAAAGCTGTCCAGGTACTTAGCCCCCCGTCCCCTAAATGGCTTGATCTGCAGTGGTCACTGGGAAGACGTTCATTCAATCAGCCATCCGCCCAAGAACTTACTGAGTGTGACCTGGAGTATATTGAGTGTCAGTTTGAATTTATTGCGTGTCATTTGGGCAATGTGTCATCTGCTCGCCCGGTTTACAGCCTGGGGCGTGTGTAAATGTGCAGCTCTAATGGCGAGATTTTGGTTATATTCATGGTACGGGCAGGGGGCCGCCCAGACGGGATATACAAAAAGATGTCCCAGAGGCATCTGACTATCAGAGCAGAATCCTGAAGGAATAAAAATAGTCAGCAATCAAGGGGCCGATTTGCAAGCAACAGAAATTAACAATGGTTAATTCCTCCCGAAAGGGACTTGTTAAAGGGTAAGTGGGTAACTCGGCAGAGGGGTGGGAGATCTACAGAGCCACGTGCGGTTTTGAGTTTCCAGGGCTGGCTTCATGAGGAAGGCGTCACTGTATCAGGGACACTGCCACCACCCTGCATCCTCCACTGAGGCCACGGCCCGGCCAGGAGCTCTCCCTGTGACCACTGCTGCCACCAGCCTTGCCTCCTTCTGTAAGTTGGTGATCAAATCAGAGATCCACAGGGTGGAAACTAGGTATGCTTATGCTTAGCTGCAAGGGAAGCTGGGAGCTTCTGGTTGGGTTGCTCCAGATCCAGCGAGAGTGCTTTCAAGAGCCGAGCACCCAGAAAACGTGCCAAGGCCACTATCGCAGTGGTGGCGTGCGGTCTAGGTCGGGGCAGCCACGAGCGCACAGAGCTGTGAAGGTTCCCTCTAGAATCTGCTGCTCTGTCTGATGGTCCAAGTCTCGGAAGAGGCACGGGTGTTTGCCATTGGGCAGCATCTTCTCTGCCGAGAAAGGCATTAGAACAACCACTGCTATGATTTACTACCGTCACCACTTACCAAAATAAAGGGCCTTTTAACACCAAGAAGGTACGAAGGGCTTAACCTCGGCATCAGGAACGGTCATTCGATCGGCACAAACACGGCGCTAATGCAAATCCTCAGCGCACTTGTCTTTATCCTCTCGTTTTGTGTGTGGAGCTGGAAGCTTCATGGGGAACGACGATGAGCTGTCGGCGGGCACCTGGGAGCTGCCTTCCATCTGGTCTAAACGCGGGGACCGTGGGAGGCGGGGGTTAGGCTGAAAGAGGCCTGGGTTTATATTTCAGAAGAACCGCTCCATGGAGGCTGGGGTGGAGGGGACAAGGCTGGGACTGCGGGCACGGGGGAGAGATGGTAGTGAGCAGGGTGAAAGCGGCAGCCCCCAGAGAGAGAGAAGAAAGGAGAGGTGGCCTGGTTGGAAGCCTCCACGGTCAGTG
>PVJD01005927.1:70262-106448 GCA_004026545.1 Mormoops blainvillei
CACATCTGTCTTATTCAGATGCTGCCCCAACCACAGCCACTGTCCCCCCCCACCCCCCACTCTCCAGGGAAACCAGTCCTGGTCCCCAAGTCCCGACCATCCCTCTCCTCAGAGGTCACCAGCCCCCTTGGCCCCTCTGGTCACCCTGCTTCTGCTCAGTCCAGTGACATCCTAAGCTGACTGTCCCTCCTCTGCCTCCTGTGTCCTGGGGCCCCTGGCATGCACGTCAGTCCAGAGGCTTTGGGGCTCCAGGCTTCTCCTCCACTAACCCCACTCAACGCTACCCGTCCGGGTGAGTTGCCCCCGTCCCCACGCTCCAGGGCCCATGTCTGGCAGTCAGGGCCACGCACCCCTGGCCCATCTTCCTGTCGCCCCTTCCCCAGGCCTTTCATGGATCTGTGCGCACTCCGACTTCTCTCAGGGACACCCTAGTCCCCAAACTGCCCCTCCCAGCTGCCCTGCCCTCCCCCTGCCCCTTCCCCCCAGGTCAGAGTCTGCCACCTCCTTCTTCACAGCCCTAACTACCGCCTGACCTTGCACTGAATACTGATCTAGCATCACCTGTGTCCCCACCTGTGCGGCTCCATGGGGACAGGAATCACACCCCGGGCCAAGAGCAGTGCTGGGCACTAGCATGGGGCTCGGTCAGTCTGGCTGTCGGCAAACCCTCCCCCACCCTCTCAGGACCTTCTCGGAATTTCCACCCCTGCCCCACAACCTTGGGCGTCTCTTCTCCAAATATCCAACCGTCCTGTCCATTTCTCAGACTCTTTCCGGTCACCTGACGAGTGTGCTCTAGTCTCGCTGGAGTCTCAGGCGCTGGCTTCTGGGTCTGCTCGCTCCTCGGCGGCAGGGAAACCGGCCCACGGGTCTCCCCCAACAGCAGCCGCTGGCCCTCCCGCCCGCCGCCCGCCCCCTCAGTTCTGGTGGCTCTCTCGCTGCCCCTAAAGGGGAAAACTACATTGACATGTGAAATTACATTGACATGTGACAATTAAAAAGGATACTTAAAAAATCACAGCCATGACTTTTTAATCAACTGATTAAAATTAATCAATTGATTTTTTTCAAGTTTCCCTTCTCCCCTGTTAAGAATATTAGAAAAGCAAATCTTTAAAAATACTATTCTTGCCAACCTGGAGCAGAAAGTGAAAAGGCAGGCAATTCAAGACAAAGGGCACAGCGGGGCTGGGCGACCCAGTTTCCCTAGGAGGGGCTTTTTGATTTTTTTTTTTAAATGGGGAGAATCACATCATTTTCATTAACCTCTAGCTGAACATCAGCCTCTTCTTCACGTAGACAAGGAACCCCTGCAATACTCTTATAGAAATCCTTGTGATCTTGACCGTTCCTAAGTCTCACTTTTATTTCCGTCGCTGTGCTGCAGCTGTCGCGAAGCTCCTCACGACGTGGAGCTTATGGTGGACGCGACGTTTACTCCGAGGGCGTCATTCAACGCATACGCGGCGCACGTGGCACTGCCGCCCAATGAGAAAGAGCTCCTGGAGTCCGCGCGCAAACGCGACTGCTTTCATTCGCGAGCCCGGTTTAATTCATGCATTTCTGTTTTCCCGGGAGCCTGGGGGCTCCGTCCAACTGCCACAGGGTCTGGGGCCCAAAGGGCGTGGAGTCGCGAATGCTCCCTGCGCCCAACTCCGCTCCCTCTCGGGCACGACCACTCCTCGTGAGGGCCGCGAGCTGGGACTCCGCGTTTTTTCACATTAAAAAAAATACTGTGATGAAACCTACACAGCGAAGGGTACCACCCTCTTTTTCTGTGGGTTGCGGCAGTTTGGCGGTGCTATTAAGCACATTCCCACCTTGCGGGCAATGGAGGAGGAGGTAGCTCTTTGCTGGAAATGAGTGGGTCTGAAAAAAGGAAAGCTTTGCTTACATGTCGATTACACCTCAATAAGGCCGTCATTTTGTTTTAAAAAGGAAAACTTGGATGAAGCGCAAATATTTTGAATACTTAGGGTTTTAGGGAAACGGCCACACAACAGCAGTAGGGCCTACCCTGCTCGAACCCTCCAGAAGCGGTCACAGCCGGCAGGCAGGGAGGGCTGGCGGCCCATCTCTCCCGGACGCAACGCGCGGCTGCCCGCGGCTGCCCCGCTCTGGCCCTGGGCGTTCGCTCCTGCTGCCGGGGCGGTTCCGCAGTTCCCCGTCGCCCGTGCTCTAGTTTGGTGGCACGAAGGCACCCCTGCGGGGGCGCCGGCCTCTGTGCCAGCTGGGCCTGTCTGCCGTCCCCAGGTCTCGGTTTCCTCATGTCTGAGACCAAGGTCACCACGAAGGTTCAGTGGGACAAACCCTTGGTAGACCGCAGCAGTCCCTGGGCGCTCGGCGCCACTCCCTTTCCCCCTGAAAATTCAGGTCATTTTTTACTGTTTAGGATGCTGCCATTTTAATCTATTTTATGTAAAAGCAAATTTTATTACGGCATAAATCATGGACCAAACTGACAATGTTTCCCTCGTGCCAGGAAATGAATCATCAGGAAATGTAATTGCTTTTGTTGTACACAACATCGCGTTCCATCCCCCCCGCCCCCCGTTCTCCCCGCCCGCCACCCCGTGTGTTCCTCTTTCAACCCTTCTTAAAATTGAAGCTGGTTTTGATATATTCACTGCTGGACAAATTCTCATTTATTTATTTATCGACATGGGTTGTAAACACAGCGTGAAGGCTGTTCTCTCCCCGCCACCGGCCACAGCCATCCTTGCTCCGAGACGCATTTCTAGCACAGGGACGTGGTCCTCTCTGTCATGCAAGGAGCACTATTGCACTAGGCTCTGGGGACTCCACGGTGAGTCTCAGTGTGCCGGCTGGTGGAGAAGGAAGGAAAGGTGTCCGAGCTTGGGGACAGCTCAGAAAAAACAGGGAGGTTGAGAACAAAAGATGGTAATGGGGGTTCCGCAGGACGGGAGGCTCAGCCCAGAGATCACACGGTAGGAAGCGAAAGGCTCTCTGGGTCCCACTCGTGTACCCCACGGGTGGGGAGCAGAGACATAGCGGGAAGGTGGACCAGGTGGGTGGTGTTAGAGTGGTTTGGACCAAAAAAAAAAAAAAAAAAAGCCAAGGGAGAAGGTTCCACGTCTGTGCACGGCAGCGGGAACGGCTGCCGGGACCCGCCGACAGAGGCTGCGCAGAGCAGGTGGGGGCTGGGCGATCTCCAAGTAAATAACTTCTCTTGACGCACGCCCCGCCCCGTTTGAGACAACTGTGTGATTGATCGTGGACGAAATGCCCTTTTCTCGGGAAATCAGGGTATTTTTTTCCAACTAAACCTTTTCCCTCAGTATTTGATTCTCAGAGACACCTACCGATACTCAAACTATACATGCAAATTATTATTATCCATGTCAAAGTCAACTTCGATTAAGGACAGGACATTTTAAGTGAGCTCCTTGGACTGGCCTAGGGAACGCTCAGTAAAAACATAAAAGCCATTCCCATTCATACGGGTCCTGGCCGACCGCAGGTTTGCCAGGCCCGGAAAAGGCCGTGACCAGCTTTCTAACCTTGGCCTGATGCCCTTCAGGTGGGGAAGGGATGTTTGCCTTTTACAAGCAAACCCCTCTCCCCTCCGGCTTTCCCATCACGGTCATGATCCCACTATGTTGTACGTGAGATTAAAGTCACTGCCTGTAATTTACAACCCTCCCAGCCGCAGCGGCTTGAGGGTGCGGTCTAGCCCCAATCCACCCTGGACGGGGACCTGGTGTCTGACTCTTCCTCGGCCTCAGGCCCTCGGAGTTATTTCTGTGCGACTGGGACAGCAGCAGTGCCTAGCAGCTTCTCTGGGCCCAGCTGGAGGGTGGTCTGCATTGCTTCTGCGCACATCCCATTGGCTACAGAATCACGTGGCCACACCTACTTGTGAGAGAGTTTGGGAATTATAGTCTGGAGTGGTCCCGCCCTTATCTGCTGGGGGACCCTTGGCAAGGCCCGCGGTGGGTGCCTAAAACAGCCGATGGTCCCAAACCCTGCAGGTACTGTGTTTCATCCTGCGCGTCCTTACCTGTGATAGCTGGTGTTGACTTTGATCAGGCACAATAAGAGAGTAGCAATGGTGCAATATAAAATAGAACAATTTTAATCATATACTGTGATGAGTGATGTGGATGTGGCATTTCGGAGCAAAATAAGGGTTGCCCGCACCCAAGCACCGTGGTAGCGTGGCAGTACATCTGATAGCCGGGACGGCTCCGGAGTGACTAACAGACAGGTAGCCTACAGCGTGGAGACACGGGGCCAGGGGACAGTTCACATCCTGGGCAGGACGGTGAGAGGTCATCACGCCACTCAGAGCAGCCCGCAACTCTAACTTTTTGAATTATTTATACCTGGAACTGTCCATTTAATATTTTCGGACTGCGGTTGACCACAGGTAACTGAAGCTGTGGGAAGGGCACGTTTGGGAGGGGACTGCTGTGGCTGCCGTTAGCTTAGGAGGAAAGCGGGTTTTGGGGAACACAGCAGGTCCCCTCAGAAGTAGCTTCCCTTTTAAGAGTGGCCTCCCTGCCCTGCACCTCTCTGGCTTTCCTGGTGAACTGGGCAGAAGACTGAGGGACAGATCCCATGGGATCCCCACCTCTCCTCCCGAGCAAGCCTCACCCACAGGCAGGCCCTGGCGCTGGAGGCGGTGGTGCGGGTTGAGCTGGGACCCTCCAGAGTACGCTGAAGTCCCAGCCCCCGCTATGTGCAAATGTGACCTTACTGGGAAACAGGGTCTTTACAGACATAATCCAGTTAAGAGGAGGTTGTTCTCAATTCAGGGAACCCTTCCTCCAGCACCGCTGTCATCATAGAGGGAGGTTTGCAGACAGACACAGAGGGAAGGGCCACGTGACACCTCCACTTCCTACTCAGTAACTGTGATAGAGCACATTTCTGTTAGGACAGCCCTGGGCTAAAGCCCCCAGCTCTGCTATTAGCTGTGCTGTAGGATCGCATTAACCCTTTCCTTAACTGCAAAATGGGCGCCGGCAGGCTGCAGTGAACAGGCAGGGAGATAGACGGGGCGCCTTTGCTCATTCCACACACCCCAGTGACGGGCGGGGTCAGCCTCTTGCGGATCCCTGTACCCTTGCAGTGGCGCACACACCCTGGTCCCCGGGTATAGCCTGGCCTTGGGCTGGCTGGTTCCTACTTAGCCTTTGGACCTTGGGTCACTTCCCAAGGAGGCTTTCCTGAGCTCTACTCCCCTGCTCCCTCCAGGCGGGTGGGGGGTGTACCCATCAGTGGCTCCCCCACCCAGCTTTCTCCCTGACAGTAGTGTTCCATGGGCACGCGGTGGCTGGAGGCAGGGCCGGGCTGTGGGGGCCATGGGTGCTGCAGCTGGCCCCTAAGGGGCAGCGCCGGAAACACAGAATTGGCTCAGCCCTAAACTGTAGCGTGGGACTGGGACAGGGCCAAAAAAGGGAAGCCACCCACTTGACCCTTTGGGTGCTCTGGGCACCACTGACTCCCAGTGGCCAGTGACGACGGTGACCCCTATGTTCCAAGAGCAATTAAATTAGTATCAAGAAAGCAGATACCTGTTAACCCAGTTGTCACACTGGCTGTCGGGAGCGGGGCGTAAGCCACTGTTCCATGCACAGATAGTAAGACTAGGTTTCATTGTTTTATTTAAAGTTTGGTTGGTACGAGAAAAACACACACACATACACACACACATACACACACACACACTTAACAGGTCAAAATATCCAAATAAAGTTTACTGCAACTTTTGTAGAATTTAATTTGTGCTACAAGACATGTTGCATAGGAAACTATTTTAAGCCCCTGAGGAAAAATATCCGCGGTTTAAGGTGCAACTGGTTTTGTTTCTTCTTTGGGGAGAAGGTGAGAGAGGATGTCTGGGGGCGAACGAAGGCGGGTCAAGGTTATCTTGTGGGATGACTGGGGGATTGTGTGTCTTGGTTCTTGCAGCATAAAATACGTAGTGGCTTATTATTATTTTCTGTATTGTTTATTCTAGCCAGTTGATCTTCAGGATCCAAATCAATAGATACGTAAGAATGTTCCAGCCCAATAAGGGATTGTACATTGATTATACTGAGTCATTCATGTGTTTTGAGAAAGCCTATTTAGAGAATGAGATTTGGGATCCATGTGTGTCCTGGCACATCCCCAGGGACCAACTCTGTGGGCTCGCCAGGCGTTTATTTCCTCCGTCATGCCCGGCTCCCTCTGAGGCGCCGCAGCGACAGCACCATCGCAGAATCCAACCCAGCCCCTCGACCTGCAGCCATGACGACGTTCTGCCAGGTCCTCGATTTTACGTGGGAAGTATCTCCATTTTCAGACGATGTCCATCCTGCTCGGACAATCTTCATACTTTAAGTGAAAATGGTTTCCCCATCCCATTCATTCCCAAGGAGACGTGGGTATGCCAGGAAGGGAGAGGGGTTACGTCTGGATGAAATGCAGCAGACAGTTTGGCAAATGGCAGCAGGCACCTTGCACAGGGTGTCCCCGTGGCCCAGTTTCCTTCAGGACCACGGGGTGCGGGGGGCAGTCTCTCGGGGACCAGCTCACTCGCGCCGGGGACTGCTCTCTGGGACGAGCCGGGGCCCTGAGAACGCCTGCTCCCAGCTGCTCCCTCAGCTCAAGGGCGCCGATCACTCACGTCGGACTTAACTCTGCCCACAAAACGGTCCACGCGCGCCATGGTCGCTTGTGTAGTGCACCACGAGGGATCAGCAGATAAAAAAAGGAGGGACCAGGACATCCTCAGAAAGGATGGGCTCGAACTACACTCATTCACTGAAAAACCATGGTTCCTATTTGATTTACGTTTTTTTCTTTACACGTATGGAGTGAAAAAAGGTCCAACACTCGAACGAAAGCGTCTTCCATGCTAGGTGTTGAAATGCGAGTGTGTCTGGGAATAAGAAATGCCCCCGATGACTTATAAATACATATATACACCTGTAACATAATTTAAAAAGGTCTTTAGAGAACATAAAAACCTCAACAGCATCTGCCCCTGTTAAGTGTTTTGTTTTAACCTTTGTGGTCCATTAAAAAATTAGATACCACCTTTCTCATACGTCCCCCTCCTCCCCATATTTTAAAAAAGGGATATTAAATTTAAACTTATCCTTAACAAATAGAAAGCTATTTGATTGGCAACGACCTGCAGTCGGCACTCCCTTCAGGCCTCCCCCGTGATGGAGGTGGCGGGTGGAGTGTTCGTGTGCTTGGTCCTGGGGCGCGGGGCCAGCCCGGAGCGACCCCCATCTGTCTGGGCAGCCAGCCCTTCCCACCTCCCAGCAAGTGACTGCACAGGCATCCGGGGCAGGTGGGGACACAGGCCCCAGGGCTGCAGCAGGCCGGGGGCGGCCCGCTCAGATCACAAAGTCGTCCTGGTCGGCGGGGCTGAAGGCAGCCGCCCGCAGGACGTCCAGGGAGTTCACCAGGATGAGCGTCCCCGTGAGGTGTTTCCAGCGCTTGGTGATGGGGTTCTTCATCCTGTCCAGGCCTGTGTGCAGCTCCTGGATGACGTCGCGGTAGCTGTCCCCGATCTGGTGGCTCCAGGTTAATAAAAAGTCATATGCGGGTTTCCACATGGCCTGCAGGGAGGCGTCCAAACAAAAGGAGGGAGAACAGACACGGCTGAGGGACAGTAAGACATTCGGCCCTGCACCTGCCACAGCTCCTCTACACATTATTTAAGCTACTCTAGCAGCTCAGCCGTCTCTGACCTGGGCCAGTGCATCTCAGAGGGAGTAGTGCATTTTGTGCGAGAGTGGGGACACAGCACTTTCTGTCGGGGCCATTTATTTAGAAATTCTCCGTGTTAATAAAGGACACCCTTAGGTTCGGAATTCCCGCTTCCTTGGTCTCCAGAAGCTTAAAACGACCCTGACAGATAAGTGAGAAAACAATGTCTGAGCACAGCCCAGCCAGCTCCGGCCCACATGACAACCTGCCAGGTCTTCGTGCAGCAGCGACCTGGGTAAGAGGCCCAGGCTGGACCACAAAACGCCCTGAGCACGTGCCAGTCGCCCTGACGGAAGGTCATTTAAAAAGGGGATTAGCAAGCGACGGGCAATTCCACGGTCCCATGCCCACGTCAGAGTGGAAGTCACCCCTGAACACCCCCACGAGGATGAGACCCGCCCCCACTCAGCGAGGACCTATTGTGCACTGGGCATGTGCTTTCACGTCGTCCCTCATTTCGTCCTCGTAAAAACGCCATAAACAGACACGGCTACGCCTGTGTCTGACAGGGCGGGAGATGCGTTGCCCAGCTCACCTCGCTGTCCACGACCCCGTTCCTGTCCCGGTGGGGAGACTCGTATGCGTCCATCTGCTGCTTAGACACCTTGGCGAGCTTCTCCGCCAGCTCCCGCCAGCGCTGCGCCACCTCGACGGCCGTGGTCAGGAGCACGAAGTCCTGGATGAGTCTGGCCACCAGGCCCTGGCAGTCCATCTTCAGTAAGGCCTGGGGGTGGGGAGCAGAGCGTGAGGCGGGGGCAGCTCTGCAGCCCCGCCCCGCCCCGCTGTGACTCAGGGCGCGCAGGAGCAGCGACGCGCTGCGGGGTGGGCGTCCGCCTGCGGCCTTGGCCTGTGCCGGCAGTTGCAAGTAGGGTCTCTGCAGGTGTAACAAGGTGAAGTGAGGTGATACTGGATTGGAGCGGGCCCCTCGCCCAGTGACTGGTGTCCTAACAAGGTGAGAAACCGAGGCACAGGGACAGCGGGAAGGAGTCCAGAGACCAAGGCTGCCATGGGGTGATGCAGCCACGTCACCGGAGCCACCAGGAGCCAGGACGGAGGCTCCCTCAGAGCCGCGGGGAGGAGCCGACGCTGCTGGCCACTCCAGAAACACGAGGGAATAAACCGGCAGTTTTTTTTAAATCCCAGCCCGAGGACATTTTTTCACTGATTTCAGAGACAGAAAAGCATCGATGTGAGAAAGAAGCATCAACTGGTTGCTTCCCGTAGGTGCCCTGACAGAGAATCGAACCCACGGCCTTTTGGTTATAAGGGGACGCTCCAGCCCATGGAACCACCCAGCCAGGGCTGCACTGGTGGTTTTGAGCCTTGGGATTGTGGTGCCTTGTCGCGGCAGCCCCAGGATGGTGGCCCTCAGGGCTCTGGGGGCACGGCCCTGCTCAGGTTCCTGCTGGGCTCTGACAAGCACGGGGCCGCCCTGGGACTTGATTCCCTCCTAGACAGGGCCTGGGTAAGGCAGGATCCTGACACAGGGCTCGGTGGCCCGATGTGCTCTGTGCGGCCCCAGCATCTCTGGCTTCAGGAAACAAAACCAAGCCAGCGGGCTCACTGGCCTGCTCCCGGCCGGACACAGGTGGCGCCCACCCCGCGTCACACACGGCTGCCGGGCGGCGTGGGAACAGGTCTGGCACAATCCTGCTTATAAAGGGAGTCAGCCTGGCTTTGTGAGGCCAGGGTGACATCATCCGACGGGACCCCAGGGATCGGCAGGGGCGTGCCGAGACCGCTGTCCGATGCCACGGGGGCGCCCTGTCCTCGGAGCCTCTCTGCTGCCCGCACACTGTCCATGGCGCCCCAACAACAGCGGACGGCTTGGCTCCCCAGCAAGTGGGCCCGGGAGCCCCTGGAGACGGCTTCCGAGACTCCCTCGGGCCCACACGCGGCAGCTCCATCTCCAGGACGCCGACCCGCAAACCAGGAGCCATCTCTTAGGCTGGAAGCTCGTTGTTCAAGGAAAACGCTTCCAGGTCTTAGAAGGCCAGGTTCCTCGGGGTTCTGTCTGCTCCCCTCCCAACACACACACACACACACACACACACACACACACACACACACACACACACATACACACATCTCTCATCTCTCCCGAGGCGGCCGCCACCCAAGTCCACACAGGTCCACCGCCTGAGCCCAGTCCTTTCTTCACTCAGGGCTGTGGTCGTCTCAGGAGGCATACAAACCGACACGTTTTCCACTGGGACTTTCGAACACCCTCCAAAAAGCTTTTCCAAGGCCCCCAGAGTGTCCTCGGGAGAAGCATCAAAGGACTTACACGCCCTGAAAACAAAGTGCAGACTCTGGCGTTCCCCTTCTTCATGAAGGAGACCATGAACGCCGACAATGAGATGCGGCTTCCAGAAGCAAGGAGGCTGTGTGCACCCCAGCGGGGCCCCCTGGTCCAGTCGCTGGTGACCGCACTTGACACTCGCGGGGCTTTTAAAATGATTTCCCATCATTCTCGAGCCCTCTCCACTCAATTCACCGGGGCTCCAGGGACAATGTCCACCCTGCAGGGTCAGCCCGGCAACCCCCCTCCCCCTACTTTCAATATGGTCTAGGGGCGTCATCGAAACCGGATGACCATAGACGGTACGGCTTCTGCTGGAGAGCTGGGTGGACTGGGACAGAAGGGTCATTCTCTGTGACCACAAACCGTGTGGGTGACAGAGGGCAGGCAGAGCACCCCAGGAGGTCCACACAGTTAACAAGGCGCTCCCCAGACCAGCTGATCTGGAAAACAGGCACTAAAACTACAAAAAGAGGGAACGGAACCAGAGAACAGACACGGTGTGACCACATGAGACTGCACCGAGGTCGGGTTCTTAGCTGGTGTGCGTTCATTTACCAAACAGCTGAGTGTTTCCTAAGGGCCAGGGTCCCTTCTCTGTGGATTTTATATGCAATTAGGACAATAACATGACACACGAACCCAAGTAAACAAGGCCGTTTCAGATTCCAGAAAGCACCGTGGAGACGATAGTAAGGGATGCCGAGGTACAGCACCCCAGAGGCACAAGGTGGCTTTATCGAGAGTTGCAGGAAAAATTTTACAGGATGGGGTTTCAGCTGCGACCTGAAGGAAGAATGAAAGGCCAGCCACGTGCCACTGGGGGATGAGAACTCCGGGCAGAGCGAACGGCTTGTGCAAAGCCAGAGGTGGGAGCCAGCCAGGCACGTTCAAGATACAGCGGAAGGACGGAGTGGCCGGTGGGCAGAGGGCGTGCACGGCCCTCAGCGATGTGGGATGGGGGGCCAGGGCTCACAGGGCCAGGCGGAGGAGGGGGCCCGGACCCCACTCCAAACGCAGTGGACAGGAGGACCTGTTTCCTTCCCATCTCCTTGCGAGTCTGCTGTCCAAAACCTTCACGCCGTCTAACTCCTTTCCTCACAACCTCCAAACCAAGGACTAGTTAGTGAACAGAAAACCGTCTGCAGGAAGGGGTGGGGCGGGGCCTGGCTGGGCGAGAAGGCTGGTCAGGCCCTTGGGTAGCTCTGCAGGAAACCTGACCGCTCAGTGATTCCTACCTCTTCACATAACACACCTGGTTTCCAGCAACTCCTCAAACACGCCGGGATAAGCCACTCTGTGGTTTCCAGAAGCCTGGCCAACCATTCAGATCCGAGGCTGGGAGATGAGGAGGCGATAGCAAAGGAGTCGAGAGGAAACGTGGAGAAGCCGGTTTCACTTCAGCGCCAGTCCAACCTCCCCCGGGCACCTTCCTGCCAAGGTCTGAGTTTCACTTCCGCCTCCCTGGGACTCTGGAAGCCCTAGGGGGGTGGGGCTGGGGGAGGCGGAGAGGGTCCCCCCACCACAGAACCCTGTCCTCGCGCAAACTTAACCCAAGGAGCCCAGCCAAAAAATCTCTTCTGGGTTCCCCCGGTTGAAAAAAAAAAAGGAGCGATCACTGAAGTCTTCTGAAAAGAAATGAGGAAATGAGATAAAAGCTACCTCCTCAGACATTTTTCCACCGCTGGGAAGGGGCTGCTGGGGTCGGTCCGCTGCTCCCCTCTGCCCACTCACGGGGGGTGGCTTTCCACTGTCACGACGGCACCGCCAATGCCGGTTACCTTCCGCAAAAGCATGTCATTCCATCATGGGGGGAGAGTTCCAGCCCAAGGCTGGTGAGAGGGGGGCTCGGCCCCTCACTGCGCGAGGTCCGTCCAGGGAGACGGGTGGCACGCGCGAGGCTTGATTTTACAGGTGGGCCAGTGAGCTGTGCCCTGAAGGGACATGAGCATCACCGAGGGGGAACACACCTGGTGCCCAGGGGAGCTTCTCTGTGGCCCGGCTCACCCCCCAGCCATGACACGCCCGTGTCCTCTCCACTAAACCCCAGTGGTCCCCCGGTTGCCAAGGTCACCCGCCACTTCCAGTTTCTAGCTCCCTCCTCTGGGTGCGGCAAGCTCCCCAGGTGCCCCACACGTCCAGCACTTTAGACCTTTGTGGGCCCCTGTCAGGGCCCTGCTTCACGCCCCACCCCCTGCGGCAGAGCCCGCGCCACAGGGGACCCTGTCACTTCTGTCCCTGACTCCAGGGGGCAGCAGAGAGACAAGCATGCCTTGAATGAACCTCAGGTGCACGCCCATGTCAACAGGGCCCTTAGACACACACGGACACACCTATTCCGCGAGGCGCAGAGCGGCAGGTGCTGGGGTTGGAGGGAGGGGTAGAAGTGGCAGAAATGCCAGGGGTGCTGAGAGTCACACCGCACCAAAGTTAGGAGGCGAGAGAGGTTGTCTGGAGCCGGCAAATGAGGAAGAAAAGCTCACGACCAAGTCGCAGAGGTGTTCCCACAGGACAGGACACTGGAGGGACAGGGAAGGGCACCGAGTTGGCCTCTGTTGCAAAGTGAAGTCAACGGACTCAATGAGAGAAGCCGAGAGAAGGCCACTACTACACTCCTCCAAGGCCACCCCCAGGACGCAGCCAACCACCCAGAGTGGGGCTGCCTGTGGGGCGGCTGCCTGTGGGGTGGCGCGGGCAGGGCCCAGGCCTGCTGGAGCCCTGAGCGGTCCGTAAAGCCTTCCCGCTTGGCCGGTGGGCGGGCGTGTCCCTCCGTGTGCCAGCAACTTCCCCCTTTTACTTCTTCGTATTCTAATTCCTGGCTGTGCTGGCAAAACAAGCCGTCCTCACCCTGTCTCCAACGCACATGGGAAGGAGGAAGAGGAAACAACACAGAGACCTAGTGGAACCTTCCAGTGAGACATGGAGAAAAACTCATTAAAATAAAGCCAGACTAGGGGGCCGTGGCTGTACACGCGTGTGAGTCACAGGCGCGATTGGGAATCTGAGGGAACACAGCTCTTTGCCCAGGAGACCTGAAGGGAGGTGGTTGGAGCACGGGCCTCAGGCGCTCCCATCCCACCGTCCTCCCAGAGATGCATTCCGAGACTTCGGAGGGGCCCCAAATTCTGCGGGAAAAGAGACCTGAACGATCTTCACTGCAGCGGCTCCTGAGCCGTTTGGGGGCCCCCCAGGCCCCCGGGTGAATGCCTCTCTCCACACTTCAAACCCTGTCCCTACCTTCCAGGGAGCAGAGAGGAGCCCAGACACGACTCCCACAGTGTCAAGAAAAGGCCGGATGCCGCCCCGCCGTCCCCCAGCGCCAGCCCCGCCGGGGACTCACCATCACGAGCTCCTTCTGGAAGGACTTGCGCTCTTTGTTCTCTGCGCTGTTGCAGTCCTCCTTCAGCTTCTCCAGGACGGAGGCCACCCGCTCGGGCTCGCTGTCCAGCTCCGCGCGGCAGAAGAAGGTGAGCGGCAGGTTCTCGTAGCCCAAGGCGTCGGCGAAGGCGCGCCAGCTGCTGATGTTCTCCATGAGCAGAGTCCTTACGGAGGCGTAGATGTAGGTGAGGGACTTGCAAGGCCGCAGGATCTGCTCCAGCAGCACCGAGGTGCTCAGCTCGGGCCCCGAGAGGAGGCTGGGCCGGGCCCTGCCCACCACGAGCACGTTCTTGGTGTGCACGAGGCCGACCTTGCCCTGGTGGTAGCCGATGTACCACTCCTTGGTCCACAGCTGCCCCTTCAGCCGGATCCTCTCCTCGCTGAGCAGGGCGATGGCATCCCCCTTCTTGTACTCCAGCAGGTAGTGGTTCTTGCTCTGCCGGACCACCGTCTTGAGCAGCTTGCCGAACTTGAGGCTGGACACGGGGCGGTCCTGAAAGGTGGGGTACTTGGTGGTGGTGGCGAACGGGGATAAGATGATTTTGCCGACCTCGTTCTTCTTGAGAAACCGTCTTTGCCCGGACGGCTTGATGGCACTTTTGGGGGGCGGCTGGGGAGTCTGGACGCAAAACTGGGTCAGGATGGCCTGCTGGTCGTCCTTTACCTGGACCCTCAAGGTGAAGTCCGAGAGCTCGCCGGGGCTCTGGCAGGTGATGGGGAAGATGAGGCGGCTCACCTTGCCCAGCTTCATCTGGAACCCCCTCACAACCTTGGCCTGCTCGCTGGCTTTGACCTCGTAATTCGTCATGTTGGAAAACATGCAGACCTGGAGGTCCTGGGGTCTGGACAAGACGAACTGGTGGCGACCCCAGAGCTGCAGGGCCACCGGGGCGGGGCTGGGGGCCTGGCGGGTGACCTCGCTGACTAGGAGAGTCTTTGGGGCACAGTCATGCCCAAAAATGGTCACTACCGTCTTGAAGGATGGGTGAATGTGTTTGGGGCCATAGAGACCCACTGTGACTTTTTTGTTGATGAAGTCCCACACGGTGGAAGGGTAGAGAATGTTCGGTCCATGGGCGACAATGGCCAGGTACATGCAGGGCTCCAGGTTGTCCAGGTGCACCTGGACCGTGTCCCCATAGCTGTAGGTGAGGGGGATGGGGACATAGGGCCCTTCCTTTAGGTCACTCCTCAGGCACTGGAGGCCCACTGTGCTTTTGCTAAAAATGTCGTTTTTCACCTCGGCCGACACTTTCATCTCCAGGATGATGGTGGTCTTCACCTCCAAGGTGCTCAGCTTCACCTCCAGCACTGGGCTGATGCTGCAGCACCTGTCGCTGTTGAGCTCCAGCGGGGGGTCCAGCAGTGCTTTCATGGAGATCTGTTGGGTTTCCCCCGGGGCCACGTGGCCTTCGGGCACGTGGATGCTGATGCCGGTGTCGGGAAGCTGCACGGAGCCCCCGGAGCTGTCCAGTTTGCACACGATGTTGGTTTCCACCGCCTGCGTCTGGCCCCACCCGGGGCTTTGGCCCAGCAAGTCCAAGTCATGGCAAGACCGAGCCAGCTTCCGGTGGCTCAGCCAGGCTGCCCGGAAGTCCTCCCGGCTCTGGAACTGCTCGGGGGCCGGGGACTTCAAGCCCGTGAAAAACCCCGAGGAGGCGGGCGCGTCGGACTTGGCTTGGAGGACGGAGAGTTCCGACAGGCTGTAGGAGCGTTTGCTTCTGAAGAATGGGTTGTCCCGTTTGACGGGCCCCTCGGCGTGGGGCTGGTGTGTGGCTGGCAGCTCGTCGAAGATGTTGCCGGTGCCGTTCATGGTGGCCAAGCTGGGGTCGGTGAAGGAGGGCGTGCCTGTGTCGAAGAGCAGCAAATCCACATTACTTTTGGGAGCCAGCTCATCCACGCTGGGCACCGCTGGCACGTGCCCGTTCAGAAAGGGGTTGGTGTGGACCCCGTTCCAGAAAGGGTTGTTGCTGTAGGTTTTGCCCAATCCCTTCTTGTCATCCGTCCACCCTCCGAGCAAATCGAACTCCTTGGCTACTTCGTCTGGGCTGTCGGGAAGGTGGTCGATCATGCCGCTGTCGCTCAGGGTGGAGTTCCGGTAGTTTAAGGGCTGCACGTAGGAGGAGGGGATGTAGCCCATCTCCGTGGTGTTGTGAGCGTACCACCACTCCCCGCCGGACGTGTCCAGGACGTAGAGGTGGTCGCCCTTTGAGAACTTCAGGGTGGTGAAGTTGTTCGGGCAGTAGTCCTTGATCGCGATCACTTCCTTCGCGTTTCCGAAAGGCGTGGGATTGTCTCCCAGCAAGGCACTGGGGGAAGGCACTGCAAGACACAAAGGACAGGGGGTGAGCCCGGGCCAGGGGTGCCACCGGGCGCTGCCCAAAGTAGGGAGACGGAGGCCCAAGGAGCACTGGCCGCTGGGGGCGGACAGTGAGCTGGGTGTGCAGTCAACCCACAGAGAAGCACTCCGCTGTTGTCGCCACACCCGGTCACGTCCAAGTGCGACACACACTGTCAGGCGAGGCCCTCATGGAAGCCCCTCCGCCGCCCACCGAAATGCAAATCAGCACAGTGGGTAGTCACCGTGTCCCTCTGTGTCACACATCTCATTTTGATCAAATTTTCTATATCGAACTAACTGACTAGAACTGCTGCTGGGAAGCGAAGGGGGCAGAACGGGCCGTCCCCACAAGGCGCTGCTGTGGCGTGTGGGGTATTTCGACCCGAAGGCAGTTGAGGCCCCAGAGACCTGCGAGGAGCTTTGTATGTCTTCCTCACTCGCTTACAAGAATTTAGGTAGAGGGCTTGCTCCAGGGAGAGAGCCACCACCGGGGAGGACTACGGAGAGCAGGGGCCAGGCGTGGCGGGCCAGCGGGGAGCGCCAAGGAGCCTGGAGACCGAATTCGCGCCCATTGTCACTGCCGGGCGGCAGGGGAGACATCAGTTTATCAACCATGGCTCTTCCGTCTCCTTTCGAATTGTCTTCCTCCCCTTTGAAGCCCAACCCTCTACCCCCTTTTTACCTCGCCATGGCACATAAACCTTCTTTTGCCTGACTGCCTGGTCTCAGATTCTTAGGGGATCCCATATGCATGTAATTAATTTCTTCTCTCATTAATGTTTTATGTCCATTCAGTTATTAGATCAGCCAAAGAACCTAGGAGGGTAGGGGAAAAATTGTCCTCCCCCAAAGTAGGAGAGACACTGAATGGGATTTCTTTAGAAACCACAGAGATGATCCGAGCTCAGCGGCCCCACGGCCGGTGACCAGGCCCCGGAAAAGCCTTGGCAGAGCCCCCCGTGTGCAGGAGCTGAGCCCACGCTCTGACGGCCACACGGAAGGCGCTTCCTCGACTCCCAGCCTGTTTCTCCCGCCTTCCAAGCCGAACCCACCCTTCATTGAACTCTCTATGTGACACGAGATCTTGCAGGCCAGTCTCTTTCTTCAACCTCCTTGAACTGATCATTCAAAATAACAGCATGGAAACAGTCTCTCCTTCCCGCCACAAACATCGAAGGTTTATGTCTGGTCGAGTTCACATGATTCCTGCACAACGGTTTGAGCAGCCTGAAAAATCCCGACACTTGAAACGGTGACTCAGCTAATCCGCAGCCCTTGGCACTGAACTACAAGCGTTACCACAGTGGACAGCAATTGGAAGAGCCAAATGAAGTCATCTAAACGAGTGGTTTGTGAAACATAACAATTTCACAGGTACATGCTTTATCTGCTTCGTCTACACGATGAAGCGTACCCAGTGCACGGAGGGCCTTCTGCTGGAAATAAGCCGCCCCCCACCCGAACCGGCCTTGCTTTACAGTTTGCTCAAATTCCGCCTCCCTGTAACAAACAACCGAGAGAAAGGAAACTTTTTTTTACACTGCCTACGTAAACAAGCAAAGGCCGGACTATACTTCTCGCTGAACCACAATGCTGTGTGATTAAGTCAACAGACATTCTATTCTACCAAGCTGGCCCTCCAGAAAGCCCGTCTCCCACCCAGTTTCCCTTTCCTTGAAAGGAAATAACGAGCCTCTAATTGCCTTTGCTCGGCAAAGTCTATAGCAGGAAGTGTCGGTGTGTCTGCACGAGCTAGGTAACGGGTCTGTTTGGCAGAAAGCACGCCTGGCCTCGAGGCCTGCCACCTACCGCCCTCTGTCCGGGGGCCGCACAGATCCTGGTTCTGGGACCACTGGACCAGGGTTTTCAATCCAGGCCCTTGGAGGCTCTCTGGGCTCCAGAGCCCGAGATTCTTTAGGGTGGAGACAAAATATCTTTCTTCAACGGGCTCTGGTGTGGGTTAAAGGAAATTGTGCCGATAAAGCACTTAGCGTGACAACGGTCGGCCCCAAGTAAGGACTCGATGAACATTTCGTTACAGTCAGCATCTGCATTCCCTCCTAGTTTTATTTTTCTCCATAGCCCTTATCACCAACCAATATATCAGACACCTTACATATTTGTTCTGGGTTTTTTTTGCAGGGGGGGGGGGGCTCCATTGCCCCATTATGGTACAAGCCCCAACACAGAGCAGGTGCTCAATAAATGAATATGCACTGAATTAAGGATCATCTTGTCCGCTTACAACAGAGGCCATGTCTAGGCTACTGGGTCAAGGTCATGACCAAGGGCAAAGTGAGAATTCTGTTTCGCTGTGCCCTCTGTGATATCACACTTAACTCCGAAGGGAGGAGACTGACTAAAAACAGCAGCACAAAAGGAAACGGCTCTGAAGGGGAGGTGCGGAGCAGGGAGAAGGGTCAGCCTGCGGCCAGTGATAATATAAGACCTTCTCTCCCACTTCGTGGTCTGGCCACAGGCTCCAGTAATATAAACCATTTTTGTTTTCTTGACACGTCTAATGAAAATGTCACATGAAAATTAAAACCAAATGAAAATTAAGGAAAGCCTACAAGCTATTAGAACCTCGTTAGAATCCCTTAAAGGTTATATCCGTATTATGTTCCCCCAGAATAATTCCCTTACAGTCAAATTTTTTAAAATTAAAAACCAAAGCTATTAGGCCGGCTCCGTACCTAGCCTTAAGAAAATGTATCAATGCAAATTACTACTTTAGTCTTACCAGACTGAAGAATAAAAATGGTTTTCCTTAAAATTCCAAGCATGCCCCTCAGAAGGTTACAGTAATAGACTTCATCCACAGATCAGGCTCCTTCCCGCAGGGACCCTCGTGGAAGTGGACAGTGGTGTGAGCCCCCTTCTAGAAGGGGCCCTCCATCCCTCACCTGCCACAGTACCCTGGGACACCCGCCTGGGGCCTCCCTCCCATAGAATGCTGGGAAATCCCCATACAAATTCCAGCTTGAGGAGTTCTGGGAAGTGCCGCCCAGATTCATAGCTACCTGGATTTTAATACAAAAAGGCTCCCTGGGTGTCAGGAAGTTCAGTGAGCGGGTAACGCGTTTCCCGCCCTCCTGCCTCCCTTGTTCTGCGACAAGACATTAATCAGGAGTGAAGATTTCACAGCAGATATTTTGGCTGGAGTCCACTCCCACCTTGAGGCCTGTTCTCCATGTGGGTGTGGGGAGGCCGCTGGGCTGGAGTGCGGCCTGGGCCGCGTGCTGCCCTGAGAGGGGCTCTGCCCACCCCCCCAACCCAGGCACATACACACTCACCAGCCCCCCCTCACATCCCAGCTGCCTTACTTGTCCTCCTCCCCCCACCCTGCTATTCTTGTACAAATACCAGCTCCTCCCAGATTCTCATTATTGCCTAAAAATCAGCTCCCTGCCCCTCGTTCAGACCCAGGTCGAAACCCCACAGCTTCTGCTCACACTTTCCAGCTCTCCCCGTGAGGAGCTGGGCTACAGGGAGAACAGAACGCCCACTGCCCGTCCATGACAAACGGATGGCTCAAGGAGTTGCTACCCTACCCGGTGACGCGCCTGCCTCTCGTTAATGAGCCCTCGCGGTTCCCTTGGCCCGGCTCAGCCCAGAGTATTTCGAGCCGGGCCGGGGCCACCAGCAGAGAGCACAGGGAGGGAGAAGGAGAAGTGGAGAATAAAGTGGAAGAGAGAAGAGAGCAGGAGGACCGTGTGTGCGTGACCCTCAGCACATCAGCGGGGAGGGACGCGCCTTTATCTGGGGGCGAGCCGTTTGGTCGGGGGTGGTTCCCGTGGCTCTAACTCTGTGCTGCAGGCTGGAGATATAAAGGCAAAGATACAGCTCCCTGCAGGGTGGGCGATTTCAACAGAACATGGTAAACGCTGTGGGAAAGTCAATTCGTGGTGGTGATGATGGAGTGGAGGGGGCGGGGCACCCGGAGGGCTCACAGCAGACACGGACCATGGCCTACTGAGGTCGGGGTGGGCTTCTAGGAAGAAGACGACCCACCAGTATCGACCTTGGCGTCCGAAAGACGGGTGTTCGCATCAACCCGATTGTTTGGCGGGTGTTAGAGAAGCCCACAGGCGTGGGTGCTTGGACCCTGGGCCACCTCTAAACCAGGGGTCGGCAGAGTACGGTCCCCAGGCCACGCCCACCGGGCTGTTCTTGTAAATAAAGTTTTATTGAAACACAGCCATTTCCATTGTTTGTTCTCTTCCCTGGCTGCTGCCAAGCTACAAGGACAGAGCCAAAGGGCTCTGACAGACATCACGTGTCCTGCAAGACTTAAAATATTCTCCATCGGACCTGCGGGAAAGGAATGCTGTCCCCACCCCCGCACCCTTTCCCTTCTCTAGTCTCTGCGGTAACCCAGCCTTCCTTCCCGTTTTCTGTCCCACCCAGCTTCCTACCTCCATGTCATCAGAACACACAAAAAGAGGAAACAAATGTATTCTGTATGAGGCTTCATTCCCAAAGGGAAAATTCAAAGCAACCTCCGCACACGCCAAAGAAACGAGACACGTGGTTACGACCCCAGGGCTGCCCTGATAGCTCAGCGAAGTTCAGAACGTGACCTGGGCAGCCTTAGAGCCCTCAGGCCCAGGTCTGTCCCCAGGAGCTCACCTTTGACATCATTAAAGCTCGCTTCTGAAAACCCTTCGCTCAGGTCGATCAACGTCCCCTCGGACTTGCACCGAGGGAGGCCGCTGGCGTTGGCAGCGCGGATCCGCTGAGCCGCCATCTTGAAACTCTCCTTCTGGGGGAACTGCTACGGCGCCATCGTTCTTCCTGCCGGTTCTTCCAGCAACGGCTGAAGCTTCTGTCTCAGGCAACCATGCTGCAAGGGACGTGGTACCCACCGTGTAACGTGCTTCTTCCTGAAAGGAGAGAGAGAAAAAGATGTCCCTTGAGCAAGTGAAAAATGGGTGAAGTGGTAACTTTATGGGCGGGGGGACCTTCTTCCTTCTAGAGGCCTTTCCAATAAAGATGGACCTGTGTCATCCCCCGCGGTCCCCGGGGAGCAGAGCAGGCTCCTGCCCATGTCCCTTGCACATAGTCCGGCAGAGTGACCGGCCTGCTGTGGCCGCCACTCTTCCTGTGGCACGTGGGGTTTGTGCATCTGGTGCCAGCACCCGGCGAGCCCCTCCGCTAGTCAAAGAGGAGCACCACTCAGGGTCTGCGCGGGCCATGATGCCTGTGCCTCCGCCGGCCCAGGGGCCGCACTTAGCACAGTGTGTCCGTCGGGGCACACGCCCTGCCTGCAAGCTCCTTAAATCCTCCCTGGACCGCAGATAAACACACACTCACCAATAAAGGGCGCAAGGGCCCATTTGCATACTTAAGGTATTTTCGTGAAACCCTCCATTTACCGAGCCGCGGTCCCGCTGCTAAGCGAGCAGGGGAAGTTTACGTGGGAAAGAACACACGAATCTCTCTGGAGGCCGCAGCTTGTCTCTGGAAGGGGGAGCCTGGGCGTTTCGGGGTCTCTGGAGATGAAGGCGATGAGGGGCCGTGAGCGACCGTGAGCGACCTTCAGCAGGGCTCAGGAAAGCAACGGTTCAGAGCCTGTTTCACAGCAGCGAACGTCACCTGCCATCCGACAGGCGCAGGCCGGCATGCTGCAGCTGGCCCGGCTGGCCACGCCCGAGCGCGGCTCGCCCGTGACACTCAGCGCCGAGCCCGAGGCCCCTTGTTTCTCCGTCCAAAGACACCTTGAAATGAATGCAGCTGCTGACTCATGGGTCGCCTTTACGGATCAGGGGGCCCCGGCACGGCCCCCGTGCCCCAGGCTGTGTGCAGCACGTGGCCGAGGGCTCAAGGAGCAGTGAGCAGCCACGGGCTGGTGTCCACTCTGAGGGTGACCTTGTGTGAGCATTTAGCCCCTCTAAGCCTCAGTTTTCCCACCTGTGACTTGGGTGATGCGGGCCCCGTCCCAAGTGGCTTTGTGTGGGGAATTCATGATCCACGTGGCATGCTTGGGACAAGGAGCAGGGCTTGATGGCTCTGGTCCCCGAAGCCGTCAGTCTATGCCTGCCCTTTCTCCAAAGCGGGGGCATCGGTGGCCGTGCTCCTGGCGTCGGGTTTAGTCTTTGCCCTAGAGACCCCGGGGAGCCCCAGAAGGTTCCTGCTCGAGAAAGAGAACTCTGGCTGCGCACGAGAAAAGCAGGGGCAGCAGATGCTGTTGCCTTTGAATGTTACGGACGCAGCGGAGGGGGTGGAACGCAGGTGGACGGCAAGGAGAAGAGAGACGCTGGGAAGAGACCGCGGTCCTCAAAGTCCCGCACAGACGGCCATGTCCTCCGCAGACAACGTGGGCAAAGCCCAGATGGGGCCGGGTTACCTGGGGCTGGGAGGGTGCCGCCCAAGAGCTTACCCGGGCACCTTCAGGACCCTGAGACGGCTTTCCAGGGGGCACCTGGAGAGACCGGGAGTTGGCAAGGCGAAGGGGGATAAACACGTCAGAGGGATCAGGTCCTCGGGCTCTGCATCCCTGCCTAGCAGGCAGCTTGGTGGCATCGCGGCCCTGGGCGGGGCGGGGCAGGCTGAATCGCGGACCCCTGGAATTGCTGGAGACTGACCGCGATTTTATTATTGATGGGCGGACATGCTTATGGCCCAGAGCCAGTGCAAAGACAGACGAGGTCAGCAGCTGTAGAAGGAGATTGGCAGTCCTTTTGAAACCTGAAAGACACCCTCCCAGGGGCTGCCATTCCAGGAACAGGTAAGCCGCTAATGGCGGAGCCCCCACCGCCTCTCCACCGGAGCGGAGCCCGGACACCGAGTCCGACCCCTGGTGACTGGAAGCGGCACCCTCATGCCGAGCTGAGCGTCCACGCCGCTGTTCGCTCTGTCTTCCGGGAGGGGGGCGTTTTGTCCTGTGTGCCCAACGCCCTGTGGGAAGTCCTGAGTGGCGACTTAGTCCCCAATGGCAGAGGGAGACGGTCCTTACATGACGCGCTGAAGCCCACCAGAGCCTGCGTTGTGGGGGCAGGGCGCCATCGCCATTTGGAAATGCTATTTTATAGCAAAGAAAGGGCAGCCGGCCCCGCTGCACCAAGTCTGGTAGGCTCCCTCCACCTGGCACCTCTTGGAGCAGATACAGTCAGGTGAGCGTTCCGAGGGGAGCCTCGTACCCCCACCAACGCCAGAGCCAGGCGTGGGGGGTGCTCGGAGTCACCTGCCCCCGTGCAACAGCAGGAGGCACCGCTATGTTCTCCCAGAGTCTTTCCAAACCCGCAGGGTTCAGCAGGCCTTTGAGCACGGCTCTCTCTTCCCGTCGGGCCATCCCCGCCTGCTGCTCTCAGACCAGCGGGAGTCAAGCTTTCGGGTCTGGCACTGAGCTCCACTCCCCAGCGAGCCAGGGATCTCTCTCAGGCTCCGCCTGCCCAGCGGCCCACACCCCCACTTCTGCTCTGGGAACAGGCTCCCCTCGCCTGAGCTCCCGGAAAGCCTCTCTCCACCCGCTTCTGCTCCGCCCTCCTCAAGGCGGCCCTGCACCCCCGAGTGACTCACCTGCTGGCCTCACATCTGCATGCAGTCAACGTCCCCAAGCCTCGGATTCACGTCTCGTGAGCTCATGTGCCACGCCCTTGCTTTCTGGCAGAAGTGCTGTTGGGAGAAACGACATGACACCGTATTTTACAAAACATTATACTGTTGCTACAAATATACTTATATGTACTTACGAGTATAAAACTGTATCATTATACTTACATTATATTATTTTCCCTCTTTATTTACTGTTTTGCTACTTCATTTATTATCTTGTTTTTACCACTTCCCTTTCTCTGTGCATGGTTTATATATCTGCTATAACGTGTTAAAAAAATCAAGCAATATTAGGCAACATTTATCACCTTCCTTCCCAGAAACGTGTCGGGAATGTGAGGGCGTGTCTCCCCTTGACTTGGAAAACCCGTAAGGAGCCTTAAACTCAGATGCCCAGGCAGTCTGAGCCCCTCACAACACACGTGGACATGGCTGGGTTCCTGCTCAGTTGACAAGCGACCCCTGACCCAGAACTCAGACCACCGAGGGCTCCCCTTCAGAACTGATGGGCGTCGAACCTCCCAGGTCCAAACCCAACTCTGGGGTTTGCCCCACACCAATCCCCGCCGGTCCACCATCAACCTTTGCCACCTCAGTCAGCGGTTGATCGGCTCATTCCACTTCCAAAAAGCCTGAGACTCCCCCTGCCCCTCGCCCTCGCCACAGGGCACGCCCCGTCCCCTGGCGCCTCCACACCACTGCCATCTCTCCAGGACAGTCATGGGCTCCTGTCTGCAGGCCGGCGTCCAACTCTGTCCTCCCGCAGGCCACCCCTCAGTTAGTAGGATGTTTTTAAAAGTCAGGACTCTGTTCCAAACCCTCCGAAGGCTTCTGAGCCCTCAGTGCGCGGACAACGGCCTTCACGGGTGGCACGACGGGCCCTGGCCGGTGCCGCCTGCTTCACCGCGGGCCCCTCCCTCCCGCCCCAGGGCCATGCACCTGCTGTCTGGCAGCCTGGGAGGCCTCCACCGAGTCCCTGGAACGGATCCCTCCTGCACCCACCTCTCTGCTCAAATGTCACCGCATTAGCAGGGGACAGGTGCCCACAGCATGCCGGAGAGCACACCTTTGGCACCATTTCTACGCCAGCCCTGCTAAGGACATAGAGCCACCCCGGAAGCTGTCAGGATGCACCTGTCTGGTGGGCGGATCCCCAAACAGCTCACGGTGGGTGCTGGCCCAGGGCTGACGTGTGCCCTTTGCAGGAGACACACTTGACACCTGAGTTGTTCAATGAGGAAACTGCTAGTGCCTGGGGAAGGCCGAGCCCCTTGGGTCAGGGAGCTGGATGCAGGCAGCTGATGGGCTTTGGGACAGCTGTCCCTGCTGAGGTCACCAGGCGGTTCCCAGGAAGATGCCCGAGAGGGAAGAGCGGGCCCCTCCAAGCCCTGGGCTCACGATGCCCCCTCAGAACTGAGGGTGAAAGGCGCCGGGTTGGCTATGAAGCATGTCCACGTTCACTGTCTGGCTGTTGAGGAAATTAGATCTGGGCTTTTGTAAGATTCTGGACAATCTTATTGCAGAGAAACTCTATTTTGATGAACTATTTAGGACAGGCAAGATTTTTCCAAACTTTATAGTTATTATGCATAGTTATTTTTCACCTTTACCCAAGAAAAAGCCAAATCAGACAGAAAGGAAAAGTCGACATGTTTGAGATGCTTGGGGAAGCCTGCGTCTTCCATGCAGGAGAGGGTGGTGGGGGTCTCTAAGGCACCAATCTCAGCCCGTACACCGCCACGGCCACGCACACCGCCAAGCTCTCAGATGTCCACATGAGTTTCCAGGATGTTCCTGCTGAGACTAACTTCCAGAAAGCAAGTAGATCTGGAGATCTAGCTACAGAGACACAGTTCAGTCTCCAAACGATGCCCCAACCACTCCGGCCAAGTGTGACGAAGTGACAGGGGAGCTTCTGCCGTTAGTGAAGGAGCAAGAGGTGCAATTCCACGGAGAAGGTCACAGAGAGGACAACGCAGATTGGTAGGTGGCCTTTGGGTTAGAGGGATCAAATGGAACTTAGGGATCCAGTGCAACCCAGATGACAATAATTACAATGGAACCATTGCCATCCTGTTAATCGGGCCTAAACATCTCGATGTTTCTGTGACTCCAAATATGTGCCAAATCAACCTGATGCTTGCCGGCACCGTTCCATTTTGGGGGAGCTGTTTTCCACAGGGCCGACTTGGTCACACAGCATGGAGCACAGACCAGACAAATGCTGGCCACCTGCGTGCCCCGGACGGCGTCCGGGCGTGTTTTCCACAGGTCCTGGGTCCTGACGACGGCCACATCAGGGGCGTGTTTCCCCTTCCACGGGGCGCAGGCCGTGCCCGGGGCAGTGGGCTGGTGGGTTGTGTACGTAAATAAAGCCTAAGGCTTTGGAGTTTATTTTGGGAGCTCTCCCTGGGATAATCTCCTTTGAGGAGCCAAAATCACCCCGAATGTCAAGTGCTCCCCTCCCGCCAGATGGCTGATGGGACGTGATGACACACAGCAGGCTGAATTCAGGAATCCCACCCCATTCTGGAAATTTAAGTTACAGACCTGCTGGAACGCGGCGGGGCTCACCTAGGCAGCCGGGCCTCCGAGTTAGGGCACCTCTACGAGAAACGGGACGTCCCTGTGTGCCCCGGTGGCCGGCTGCCAGCCCAGGACAGCCTGCGGTGGCAGGCCCCCTTGGTCGCGGTGGTGGCCAGCACTGGTCCTCAGGACAGGCCAGAGGGGTGGGCTGTAGCAGCCACTCCATCATGTGTCCCCGTCCCCGCAGCCCTGGACTTGCCTTCTGCTCCCTGGGTGGCCATCAGGTCTAGAAGACGGGAAGGGGCTGGAAAGCTCTCCTGTGTCTGACTCATTACTAATGTGTCCCCTTTTCTTGTAGAAAGGCCGCTTCACTGAGAGAGAGGAGAGCCTGCTTGTAGCTCCGCCCCAGAAACGGGGAGGTTGGCCTCTGAACAGGTGACACCGCTGTGCACCTGGAGAATTGCGTACAGATTCTGGTGGCACGCCAGGGAGCTGCACACAGCCCCTCAGCTCTGCTGGCCCCATCTCAGATTCCAGGAGCACAGAACGCTCTCCCGCGGGCCTGTCTGCCAACGTTCTGTCCCAAGAACAATACGGAAGCAAAAGATCACGGGCATCTCTGCGGGGAGAGGGCCCCACTTGGAACCCCAGGCCGTGCGGAGTGGCGGGCCAGCTTCTCCGGTGGCCCCGCCCCACGTCGGCGCAGATGGACGGCCGCCCGCACGGGTCGGGCACGGAGACGGCACTGCCTGGCGAACGCTGCCCCTGCTTTGTTAGGGTGACTCACTCTCCACGTTTGACTCGATTTCTGGAGGAGGAGGAGGAGGAGGAGTGTCGGGTTGATTCAGCACATTTCCCCCGGGGTTAGAAAAGAAAGTCTGAGTTTCGGCCCATTCTCGGGGATTTAAGTCACCAGGCCCTGTTGACAGAAACTCCACCACGTCTGCCCCCTTCACTCACTCCCCAAACCTGTGTCCCAAAGGACCAAAATCACCGAAAGGCACCCCACCCCGGCTGACCTGTCCTCCAGCGAACACCCACCTGAGCCCCAACACCCTGGGCTCCTGACCGGCGACACGGGGGCTGTGGGGCATGCCTGGCCTTCATGGGGTCTTACCAACACCAGAAGGCAGGAAGGCTGGGGGTCTCTAGATGCCAACACCTCCTCCTCCACCCCCCAAGCAGACACCCCTGGAGGGATACGGATCCCGCAGCCTCCACAGCGCCCCAGTTCCCTCCTTTTCTTGACCCTTGACCCGACTGGTTGGGGCAATACTCCAAGTGGAAAAGCCAGCACGTGACTGGTGTCCCCTTTCCAGGCTGTCCCGCCCAGGGCAGGTGAGGTACAGGCTCCGGTTACAAGAGAGGACCTGTGTGCAAAGAGAAACTCAGCCCTTCCCAGCTCCCCAGGGGCGCTTTTCCTCCCAGCCGCAGAAACCTCTCCTCTGGAACCTCCCTGTGCCCGCATGGAGCACGAGGTGAACGTGCCGCCCTGTGGCCCTGCAGCGCACTGGCCTCGGATACCAGTGCGTCTGGAGCGTATTTCACTTTGGTGCAACAACTGAACTCAGTTCGGGGGCGGCAGCAGTGGCAGTAGGGGACCCGCCCCTGCCCGGCACGTGGTCTGCGCACAGCCCCGAAGTCTGTGTGCAGAACCATGCACCCAGCCCCCGAGTCTGAGAAAGGTGGCTCTCTCCCAGGCAGGCGCCACATCAGCTCAACCCAAGCCACTGAGCATGGATTTCTAGGAACGAGGCTCTGCCCAGACCGGCAACACAGGTAAGAGCCCTTGTGTTCGAAGACCCACGTCTGAGGGAGAGAGGCCCTAAAACTCAAGAGAATGAACGTTCTGTGAACCACATAGGCACTATTGAGTCCTTTATCTGTTTACCCAAAGCTGGCAACTCAGAACCACCCACAGGCTCTGTGAGGTCAGAGGGAGGTGCCCCGGAGCCATGGCATGCCCACACGTGCACTTCTTCGCTGGTCTTAACCGTGAGGAGCGTGATGGCTGCCAGTTGGCATAGTGACATGCGATGCTTTCACCGGCCGGTGCCGAAGTCAGACGTTTGGGTCTGGAGAATCAGGGGGCTGTGGGTGGGGGCAGGGAGCGTGGGAGAGTCTCTAGGGCCCCAGCTTCCTGCTCCCTGGCCTCCTTCCTGCAGGTGACCAGAGGCCTCACTGTGGGGCTGCTCCCCCTGGCCCGATGGGCCGGCCCATCACCACCTTGGGTGAAATCAGCAGGCTCCAGAGGACCCCCACCGTCTGCAGGAGACGACCCGGACCTCCTGGCTCACCTTCCCGGCCCCTCATGCACCGCCCCCTCCCCAGGTCTGCTTCGCGCTTTCTCTCGCACGCCCTGTGCTCTCACCACTTCGACTCGGCTCCAGGGCGCCCCCAGTTGCCTCCCGAACTTTTGCGGTCTTCCGCCCCACCCTGCCTCCTTGAAAGCCCAATGGGCCTCCCAGTTTCTACTGCATTAAAACCGGCCCATTTGAGAGGGACCCCACCAAATAGTGCCTGTGCACTGGGGACCCTGTCTCCTCTCTGAGCTGTCCTGGGAGGCCGGGGTCAGCTGTCCTGAGCCGTCACTGCTTTGACTCCGAGCATCACAGCAGTGGCTCTGCACGTGCTATCTCAGTCCCCTCGCCACACTTGTTTCCTCGGGGTCTGGACACCGGGCCTCCCTATCTTGACCGTCCCCCAGCAGCCGGCACAGGGCCTGGCCCAAGAGCTGTTTGGTGTCGCCTGGTGAAGGGGCCGACGTTTTGCTCAAACAGCGAACCCAGAACCGGTGCACTGGGGACCACCAAAGACACAGGGGAAGGTAGGGCCTGCGGCCTTCCCTCAACTGCTTATCGCTTGACTGGAGAAGACGCCATCCACGCAACTGACCCCAAGAAGGCGGGAAGGGGCGGGCTTTCCACCACGCCTGCTAGGTTTGCAGGGGCTGGACGCCCAGCGCCCTCGGCCGGCTCCCCGCACCACGCGCGCTGCGGCGGGCGCTCCTCCTCTGTCCGCCGCCTTGCTGATGGGAACGGCAAGGAGTCCGAAGGCCAACCTACCCCATGGGTGGCACGTCGCCTGCGCAGCGACCGTGGGTTTGGCAGGGACGTTCCTCGCAACAGTGGCTTGTGGTCTGCCTCCCTGGGTCACATGGCAGAGCCAGCCCACCCGTGCGAGTGAGCTGGCGGCAGACGGGGTGTGAAGCGGGACCTCGTGATCAGCCCCGACCACAGCTACTTCGGGCCCCCAGCCAGGGACGAGAAAGAGAGAGCATGATTGTGTCTGAAGAAGTCCCACAACGCGAGAAGAAAGGGCCATTCGTGTCACCAGGGGGCGGGGCTAGGCAGGGGGAGCCCCCGAGGGCCGACCTGCCTGACACAGGCACCCAGACTGCAAACCATCGGCCCTCAAAGGACCTGTGATTGCCAAACATTAGTCACTGATTACGTGTGGTTCCTAAGAAAAAAATAAACCAAATATGATTTAGCATTTCCTTCCAAGCCCAGTTCATTTATCCCAGGCGGTCAGTTGTTCTGAAGGCAGCTTTCCATCACCTCAGAGGAAAAGCCAGATTGCCAGACAGATGGGCGTGTCTTTCCCAGGCCGCATACTGAACTTAAACATTTTTTCAAAGTTCAGCTTGAATGCCACTCTGCGAAACATGGATCTGGCCGGGGCAACCCATTTTACAGACGAAGACACTGAGGCTTGTTTGGTTTTTACTGAAAGAGATTTCCCCTGAGGTTCACTCGTGAGACTCAGACTGAAACACAAGGCTGAGGCGGGGGTCGGGGGGGACCGGGGGTGGGGGGGTGGGCAGCGTCTAAGGTCCAGGGCTGCCTGATCCAATCGACAGTTCTCAGTAATGATACAACACAGGCCGTGTCTGAGGTTCAAGTTCGAGACAGGAATTTAATACCGTGAAGGCACAGCAGGAGCCGCTCAAACGAAAAGAGACGCGAGGCCGAGCAACGGCCTTCGCAACGCCCAGAGCTGGACGCAGCCGAAGAACGGGACGGCTGAAAACAGCCAACGGGTCTGAGCGGGCCCCTGACGGGCTGACCCACACTGCCGGCGGGCCTCGGGTATTGCTCAGGAGAGAAGGCTGGGCGAGGGCATGGTTCTGGGCACGTCTTTCCTCACTGCACTGGTTTGCTGCTGCCCCTCCAGCAGGCCAGCTTCACACCTGCCAGCTCTCCGAGGGCCCGGCAGCCTTGAGCAGAGGAAGCAGCCAACGCGTCCACAGAGCAAAGGGAGACATTTCTTGACCGACCATCTACCACGTCCACGGATGGCTGACCAGGATCCATGAGCAATAAACCAGTTACAAACCTATACGCTTCATCAATGTCGATTAAGGAAATGAGAGAAGACAACAGCTTCCAGATGCGCACTGCTATCTAAGGGGGAGCGGGGGGCGGTAGTGAGCACCTTCACACCGGTCTCCTGCAGCCATCTGGGTTATCTTCTCAGGGTGACCTTCCAGTAGAGCAGGGGGCATGGCCAGGCAGCTTCCTGGAAAGCGGTAGCCATTTCCAGCCTCCGCAGCAGTGGGTGCCTGCTCCCCACCTTTCCTTGGTAGTCCATGCAAAGCTCTGCTCCCCTCACGTGTGGCGAGCAGAACGCCAGGGTCTACGTTCACTTTCCTTTGACCGTGGGCCAGCGACTGTTCCAAGTACCTACTGCTTCTTGTCCCCTGCTCTGTGACTATCATCTTGGACCCTTTGCTCAATGACCATCATAAATTCAACCTTATCAGCTGCCGGCATCTCCCTCACTCTGTTGCCCCTGAAAGCGCTGATCCATTTGCTAACCTGATCAAGTCTCCATGACGCAACTGCATCGTTCTTTCTGTTGTGATTTCGCCTTGAAGTGCAGGAGGGCCGCCCCTAACGAAAAATTTGATGGAGTCAACTTCCGGCCAAGATGGAGGTGTAGGTAGATATACTTTGTCTCCGACCAAAAGAAGGACAACAACAAATTTAAAAACAAAAAAACAACCAGAATGGCCAGAAAATTGAACTGCATGGAAGTCCAACAACCAAGGAATTAAAGAAGAAACATTCATCCAGGTTGGTAGAAGGGACAGAGGGGATGCGTCAAGGTGGTGGCTGGAGGACCGGGGTGGGGGTGGGGGGGTGAGACAGCAGCTGGCGGTCCCATATTTGCTTGTAAATAAACCGGGAGGAACAACTGGGGAGCAAGACAGACCTTGCAACCCAGGGTTCCAGTGTGGGGAAAGAAAGCCTAAACACCTCTGGCTGTAAAAACCTGTGGGGGCTGTGGGGCCAGGAGAAACTCCCAGCCTCACAGGAGAGGTCATTGGAGGTGCCCACAGGGTCCTAGAACATACACAAACCCACCCACCCAGGGACCAGCACCAAAAGGGCCCAACTGGCTTGTGGGTGGCGGGGGAAGTGACTGAAAGCCACCGAGAGCCGACTAAGTGGCATTGTTCCCTCCTGGACCCCTTCCCCACATGCAGTGCCCCAAAGCAGCACATGGGTTGCCCCGCCCTGGCATATATCTAAGGCTCTGCCCCTTACAATGTAACAGTAGCACCAAGACAAAAAACATGGCCCAAATGAAAGAACAGATCAAAGCTCCAGAAATAGAACTAAGTGATGAAGAGATAGACAACCTATAGGATGGAGTTCAAAACACTGGTAATTTGGATGCTCAAAGAAATGGCTGAGTATGTTCGCAAAATAGAGGAAAAAGTGAAGGCCATGCCAAGTGAAATAAAGCAAAACATACAGGGAACCAACAATGAAGAGAAGAAAGCTGGGACTCAAATCAACAATCTGGAGCAGAAGGAAGAAATAAACATTTGACCAGAACAGAATGAAGAAAGAATTCAAAAACATGAGGAGAGGCTTAGGAACCTCTGGGACAACTTTAAATGCTCCAACATCCAAACCATAGGTGTGCCACAAGGAGAAGAGGAAGAGCAAGATGTTGAAAACTTATTTGAAAAAATAATGAAGGAGAACTTCCCCAATCTGGCAAAGGAAACAAACTTCTAGGAAGTCCAGGAAGCTCAAAGGGTCCCAGAGAAGCTGGACCCACGGAAGCACACACCAAGGCACATCACCATTACGTTACCCAAGATTAAAGATAAGGAGAAAATCTTAAAAGCAGCAAGAGAAAAGGTGATAGTTACCTACAAAGGAGTTCCCATAAGACTATCAGCTAATTTCTCCAAAGAAACCTTACAGGCAAGAAGGGGCTGGAAAGAAGTATTCAAAGTCATGAAAAGCACAGACCTACATCCAACATTACTTTATCTGGCAAAGCTATCATTTAGAATGCAAAGGCAGATAAAGTGCTTCCCAGATAAAGTTAAAGGAGTTCATCACCACCAAGCCCTTATTAAATGACATTTTAAAGGGACTTACCTAAGGAAAAGAAGATCAAACTATGAACAGTAAAATGACAACAAACACAACTATCAACAGCTGAACCTAAAAGCAAAAACAAACTAAACAAATAACTAGAACAGGAACAGACTCACAGAAATGGAGATCACATGGAGGGTTATCGGCAGGGAGGGGGAGGGTGGGGAATGGGGGGAAAAGGTACAGGAATAAGAAGCATAAATAGTAGGTACAAAATAGACAGGGGTAAGTTAAGAACAGTGTAGGAAAGGGAGAAGCCAAAGAACTTACATGTATGACCCATGGACATGAATTAAGGGGAGGAGAATGCTAGTGGGAGGAGGTGGTGCAGGGCAGAGGGGAATAAAGGGGAGAAAAAATGGGACAACTATAATAGCATAATCAATAAAATATACTTTAAAAAATTCGATGAAGTCACATCAACTTTCCTTTTTTAAAAAAGCGGTGTGAGTACTGACACTGAGGTACAGAGGATTTACTTAGCTGCTCAGTGAAGAACTACCCAGAATCAGCAAAGAGCACAGCAACTCCTCCCGCATCATTCCAGAACAATCTGTCCCCTCCTGACTGATGTCATGCCACCTAAAGGTATCGGTATGGCCACCCGGCTGTGACTCGGGCCCCGTCTGTGCCATTCGCTGACAACCATCTTCTTTCTAAGTACCTTATCAGTTATTCTTACCTATTTTTTTTCTTCCAAATGAACGTCAGAATAATTTAATAAAATGTCTTTCCACCTCTTCCTTCCTTTATAAAACAATAACCCCACTAGAACTTTGGTGACGTGGCACTAGTGAGAACTGACTTCTTCACACTCTTCTTTTTTCTTCCAGAAAAACAGGTCTCTGTCTATTTACGAGTGAGTCCCAGGGCAGGGGAGTGTAGGGTCTGGCAAACGCTTTCTGTAAAGGGACGGGGAGGTAATGAGGCTTTGGGAGCATCACGTTCTCTGCCAAAGGCCTCGACCTCTCCCCTCCCGTCAGGTAGTGCCGGGGGCTCACCAATTCCGCCTCTGCGGTGCGCCCACACACCTTGATCTTGGGCTTCTAGTCCCTAGAGCTGTGAGAATGAGTTTCTGTTGTTTTAAGCCACCCAGTCTGTGGGGTTTGGTTGTGCCCGCCCCGGGAAACAAACACACCACCACAGACACCAGAACGGAAAGGTCTGGACACAGGTCTGTCTTCTCAGAAACCCCCTCTCCTCCTCTCGGCTTCCTGTCGCACCTGTCCCCAGGTCTCTCCTTTCGGTCGCATCTAATACAAGCAGGACTCCAAGAAGCAAATGAAAGTGAGGCTCCCGACACGGAGGGTCAGGCCTCTAACGTAAAATGCAGTCTTGCTTCCATGCTTCCGCAACACTCTTCCCTAAGATCCCCAGCGAGCGGGCCGCCGCCCATCGCCGCCGCCACGTTCCTGAAGGGTGAGTCGGTGCCGGCGGGGAGTGGGTAGCCCCACCTCTCCAGCCTGGCATTACCGCTCTGGAGCTCTTGCCAAGTCACCTCGCGAGGCCGGCCAACGCATTTCTTAGTGGTAACCACGTAATTGGGGCTTTGAAACAGCCACTTTCACTAAGGTGCTGGCACTGCCTGAACACAGTGATGAACTGAGAAGGTGCTGACACTGTCAGAAAACCAGAGGGAGGGGCAGAGTGGACGGCACAGACGGGGGCCCCCGCCGTGGCAGGCAGACCCGGGCAGGCTCCGGGCCACTTCGGGCTGCCGTTCAGTGGGGCAACCATGTCAAGTTCCTTCTGGGCGGGGGGTGCCCTGCCAGCCTGCCACAGCATCTGCACCAGCTAAAGAAGTATTTGGTAACTGAAATAAAAAAACACAGAGGCAAAACCCCAGAGAGAAACTCCCAGCAGCTGGAAGAAGCTGAGGGCGAGAGACGCGTCTCGGGGAGGCACTTGGGCTGGGGGAGGAGGTGGGGCTGCGCACAGGCTCGGAGCCGCAGACACAAGGTTCCCGCTCGAGGGCAGCGGGGAGGAGCGAGGGCTGGCCTTAGATGGACACGAGGGACAGCCCAGGCCCAGAGGCCACACAGTGGAGGCCAGACAGCCGGTGACTGGGCGTTTAGTGTTGCAATGTGTCTTCTTGGACAAATGGAATCGTGCCTTCATGGATTCATTAAGAGCCGATAATTCTGGAAACAGACCAGGAAAGAGAAGGCCATTTCTCCCCAGTGGGCCGAGCCTCTCTGCAGCCTGGGAGGTAAGTGGATTGTTTCATCCCGAGCTCACAAAGACGAAGGCACCACAGCTCAGCCTCCTGCCTCCAGCCCCACCGCCCGGGGCCCGTGAAGGCCCAGCTCCGGTCCCTGAAGCCCCACTTGGTCTTCCGGCGTGGTCCCCCATCTCCTCACCTGAGCCTTGGTAAACTGTCATTACAGATTACAACTTCTCTGCTGTCTCCTTCCTCCTCCTCAGACCTCAGTGAGGACTAAACTGGGGGGACGACGTGGCACGAAGACGGAAACACGGCGTTTTGGGGTCAGACCCGAGGGCCGAGGGCAGCTGTGTGCTCTCAGGCACGTTGTTTAACCTCTCCAGGCCTCCTCTCTAGCACCTGAGCCAGGAGGGCGACATGGTCTGCCAGAGCAGGTGAGCACGCGCTGAAGGACCATCCTCTGCGTTGTCTCACTTGCAGAATGAGGACGCGTGGGCCCCGCACTGGGTCCCCAACCAGCCGTGTGCAGGGACTCAGATGACACCAGCTCCTGTAAACCACAGGCTCTCTCTGCGTCTACTTGGAGGGGCCCACAATGGCTCAGAACCAAAGTCGCCCCCTCCTCACCTGGAGGACCCCCCTTTAATCAACGGTGTCGCTTCGTGCCAAGTTTGAAATGCCTCAGACCGGCAAGTCACTCAACTTCTTGGGGCCTCCCTTTCCTCACCTGCAAAATGGGGATGATACCACTCTCTGCCACTTCCAAGGGCAGGTAAGACTGGCTCCCACGCCCAGGGCTTGGTGAGGTGGCAGCATCGGCCCCCCGACAGAGTCCCCAGTCCTGGCACCACCACCGCCCTGGATGGGGTCGTTTGGGGGTGGGGGCCACCCTGCACGCTGAAGGCTGTTGGGCAGCCTCTCTGGCCTCTGCCCCTTAGAAGCCAGGGGCACCCCTGTTCCCGAACAACCTAAGATGTCTCCAGCCATGACCCTTGGCAGTGTCTCCTGAGGGACAGAACGGGCCCTGTAGCGGGCCGCTGCCTTCAGGGAGGGCTAGTACTGGGGTGGTTCCTTTCCCTCCCATTTCCGGGTCAAGGTCAGGTCTGTCTCCACCTCCCAGACACGCCCCGCACACCTGTGCCCCCAGCGGCTTCCAGTTAACAGCTTCTCAATACTGGTTCTGATGACAACCACCTGGGGCAGCTTTTAAGCAATACCTTTACTTTTAAAAAAGCTCTCACGACATTCTCATTTGCAGACAGGACAGAGAATCACCACGCAGGCTAGACCCACTTACCGCTGCCCCCTGAGAATCTACAGCGGTCCCTCTACGTAGAACCCAGGCGTTTTTCTGTCTGGCTGCCACTAGGCCCAACCAAACTCTCTACCCGAGAGGACTCTGCCCTCTAAACCCCCCATCGTTTGCATGTGTTTGCTCCTTGCAAAAAAAAAAAAATCCACGCGCTCAGCAGCCAATCTGCCATCTGCTCCATCACCCCACGGGCCCCCCCACCCCCTGCCAACTGCACAGTCCTTATGTTTGGTGCTGCTGACATCGGCCTAACCTCCCGTCAGAAGCCCGAACTCGGCACGCTCAGCCAGGCATGCCGCCCCCCTGGCCTGGAAGGTTCTCGCTACCTCTGCCAGGCCTGGTCAACCCCATCCGTCCTCCACGAATCCCCCCACCCTGCTCTGCTGTCACTGACCCCCGACCACCATCACAAAACCACGAAGAGGGCAGCAGCGCCTCTGGGTGTAGCACGAACTCCTGAGGGCACAC
>PVJD01005928.1:0-106384 GCA_004026545.1 Mormoops blainvillei
ATATATGTATGTATATATACATCTCTATATACATATATACGTATATATTCGAGGATCTGGACACATCTAACTTCTATTACATCTCCTCATTTTTTATGTTTGTTATATTATTTCTATAACCTTGCTTTAACAGTGCCTATACAGGTGTAGTTTGCTCTGTGTAAAAGGACATCTTTTCCTAGTTTTTCTCTGTGCAGAGTACATTGTTAAGGGAGGTTGTATGTCAAACAGTGTTACCATCTACTTACAAGGCTTAAATAGACAGAGGGGAATCTGACACGGAAATGTCCTAAAATTTTCTGTATTAGCCCATCAGAGAGTTTTTCTTGTAGGCTAGAGCAGTTTCTGTTAGCTGCCACTGAACCCTGATTGACAATTGTAATTTTACAACATGATTCAGTGATAAAATGGGGAAAACCTAAGAATTTCTAAAGACTTTTCTAAAGACTTTTGCAAAAGTTACATGTTTCTCAGAGAGAAAGGGGTGGGAGAGAGAGAGAGAGAGACATGGGGATAGAATTTGAAGTGACGTGGGAGATAATTCTGAGACTGCTCAAAGGGAAGACTAACTAATTCAGCTGTGGTGGCCTAATTTCAGTTACCCAGAAAAGCAAACTTTCTGCCTACTTATATTTTTAAAAATAAGAAAAGCCTTTATGCTTCCCTCTCTACCAAGGAATGAGAACATTTTTGTAAAATCTTTCTTTGTTTTGTAAAAAACGTTTGTAAAAATATGACTCTAAAATTAAGATTCTTCATAGATTTCTGAATTCCCTCAGTAGTCTCAGACACTTTGAAAGTAAAGGCAGAATGTTGTGTGTGTAAATATGGAAAATTTTCAAGTGAGTTATCTTCTAATGTACATGATGGCCAGCTTATCAAAAAGTTCCATGAGCCAAAGGTCAAGAAACAAAAGGAATTCTAGAATTCCGTAACTGCTCTGGATACTTCATGCTCTTTCATACATGAAAACCACTCTTTCTACATCATAGTTATACTTCCTGTGTGCAGGACAAATTCCTATGTTCATGTGATATATTCTTTGTGTGGTGATTAATTTCACTGCATACTGTTGAGTGATTCACTATTTGTGTTATACTTCAATAAAAATATATTGTTTAGAATTCATTTCTTATTTAGGTTCTCCAAATATTTCACCAGACACTACATTTGTATGAACTAATTGATGAACTTCTATGGATTCCTCTTTCTTTTCCTATATCTTCCTTTCTGCCTTAAGCACTTCTAATATTCTGCCAGGCATTGCTGTTTACCTCTAATCATTTTTGAGGTCACGCCTAATGTTCTAAGGAAAGTGGTCTCTTAAGGCGTTTGCTCTGGGCATTAGTTTAAGGAAGCCTGTGGACTTACTTAAGGGCAAGGTAGAAAGTGCAAGGTAACAGTGTTCTCCTTTGATATTTCATTTCTTTGATCTTTTATTTATTTGTAATTTGGTATTTCATTTATTTGGTATCATTCTCTTCATATGTGAGACTCAAAAATTTTTATAAAAGAAGATTTCATACTCATCTCTTTAGTATTTTATTTGTTACATATCCCAAAAACAGGAAGAGACCTAGCTATTGAATTTAGGACTGTCTTACTATTTTATAGGCCGAGTTTGCAAAATTAGAATTCCAGATGCTACATCTTTCTAGGTACCAGTATCTACACTTGAGAAAAACTGTTATTTGATCAAATGATATCTATTCTTAGAATGATCTCAGGTTTTAAGCTACATTTGTCATTTAGTTGAATAATTGGGCTTATAAGAATATACATTCTTTTCATAATCAGTAATTATTTTTATAAGCTTTTAAATTATACACAAAACACTCATTAATTTAAAACAATATTAAAATACATATACATATTAAAACATATTAAAATAATGCAATAGGTATAAGAAGACCCTTTAAAATACCTTTTTAGAAACCATCTTAACATTCTCAACTACAACTTAATGTACCCTAATTTTTTTCTAAGATGATAGCAATTTATTTTAATCTGTATTTCATTATGGAGAATCTTACTTGTAAGAACTGTCAGTTTCTTATATCAGAATCCTGCCATGGCAGTTCTCTCTATTTGTCTTCTGTCCTTCATAACCATAGTAATCCTCTCTTTACATTTTTAATTGGTGCATGAGATAACCTAATTTCCCAGCATTGATAATTGGAATAATTAACAATATCAAGTTAACTCCAAGGAGTATCATTCTTTTTTCTGAAAATATATTTTTGCATTCAAGCTAACTTTGGAAATACTGTAACCTGTACCTGAATTTTGAATAAAGCTCACATTGGTAAACAATGTGAACATTGGTTTACATTGGAAAGTTATGGGAAGCTTTCTCAGAGATAACACTTGATTAACTTTTTTGATTGATTTTCTAAATGCACCCACCAAAGAAATCTTGTTTTGTATAACACTTTCCCGTATCCTACTTATGTGCTCTGCAGGGTACCCTTTAAATAACTCCAACATATATTACTGAAGAACGTTGTTCACTTCTGCTATTTCCTACACGCTGTGCAATGGGTGCAGGGTACAGATCTTCATGGTGTTGCACACATCCTCACGATGTTTGTAGGTTAATGACACACCTGCTGTAGCTCACACTTTTCCTCTCGCTGTAAAGCAGAAGAGAAAGATTCTGCCACCTATAGCATGTGGAAAGGCCTTGTCACCTTCCTCCCTCGTCACCCAAAGTCCAGTTTCTCTGAGAACTAATATTTATGATGTTGAAAAAGAGTTTCAAATTTTTCTTTTTAAAACATAGACAAATGCATGCCTTAGAAACTTTTCTAGTTTTCTTAGCAACCATAACTGGTTGTTGTGGTTTTGATGGGAGTTTCTCCTTCCTCCAGGCATAAATACAAGCTTTCCAATACATAATTTAAGTATTATAGAATTAAAATATTATTTTTCTACATTTACACTTTACTAACATTTCTTCTAGCGGTGAGCAGAAAAATGACAAAGAGTTATGTGGGCAAATATGTAACTACTAACCAGTCAGAAAGAGCAGAAGACAGTAGAATTAGGAGGAAAATATAAGCTGTTTTAAGTAATTCCAAATAAAGCAATAAACCACCTTGATCAGTCTGAGGGAATTTATTTATATTATTTTCTATGTTCATGGAATAAAAATGCAAATGACAAGTCCTAAACTTGTGCAACATGTTAAAAAGTCATAACCTTTCAAAGGAAATTGTGTAATTATGTAATTATAATGATTCAAAGAAAATGTTCATGACCTTTCGGGCTTGGGTCAAAAAGAATTACATAGAATGCAGAGGTTAAGATTATGCCCCAAATCTTGGTACTGAGAGTTATTGACTGTTAAAGGTTCTGTGTGCCAAAGTTTCCTGATATGAAAAATGATAATAGTAAAGGTGTTTAATGCATTTAATGTTAAAAAAGAACCTGATATAATGAGTATTAGTTTTAGTAATTTCAAATGCTTTTTCCTAGTTACTGATGCTCAGAACATATTTAAAGTTGTGAGATGACCTGGTAGCTATTGTTCATTCATCAACACAACCAATATAAGGTGTTTACAATGTGTTCGGCAGGGTTCTGACAAGTTGAAAACACCACTGTGGTCATGGTGCCAGGGTGTCTGCTCATACTCTAGTTAGAAGTAGACAGGAGAAAAATAATCAGAATATGATAATGGAATTAAGACCCAAATGATAAGAAAGTGCCTACCATCCATCTGAGAAAACGGCAATTATAAAGAAATGTCTGATGTCAAAATGGAAAGATGGAAAAACAGATTATAGTGGGCAAGTATCGAACTACTTAATGGTCAGAGAAAAAAGAAGAGGTGAGAATTAAGGGGTATGTTTTAGAATGAGGAAAAAGTACAGTGTAGTTGTGCGCTAATGAGCTTAATGAGATGAAATCAATAGTGAATTAAACACTTCCTTAGGAATTAATCCTTCCTTTGTAGATGCCATTGACTAGTATAATATTAATATTTTAATTTTATGAAGATATTGATTTGAAAGAATCTGAAAGGAAGCTAGTGCATTGGCCTGCAGAATACTAAAGGGTTAAAATACACCTTGGTAGGGAAAAATGAATACAGATGTTGCTCATAACACGCAATTTCTTCAAATGTTTCTCATCGGTAAGATGGGCATAGTCACAATGTTCTTCCTGTTTCAAAAGGTTTTTAGGAGGATCAAATTTGATGACATATAGAGAATGCCTAGCCCTGACCAGCTTGCCACAGTTGGTTGAGCATTGTCCTGCAAAGCAAAAGATCACTGGTTCAGTTCCTGGTCAGGACACGTGTCTGGGTTGTGCTGGTCCGTAGTTGGAGCGCGTCAGAGAGGCAACCAACTGATCAATGTTTCTCTCTTACATCATTGTTTCTCTGCCCCCTTTCCCCTCCCTCTCTAAAATAAATAAATAAATAAAACATATTTTTTAAAAGGAAGGCTTTACAAAATGGAAATCAGTAATCCATTGGAAGTTATTATTACAAATATCTGTTTTTTTTAATGAGGTGCTTTAATACCTCATCTTCTTCTTGTCTATTGCTATCTCATTAAGACCTACCCAAAATTATACTTTTTAAAGTTAAAAACAACCCTTAAGCAGTCTCCACCAACTTACACAATTGTATATATTTTTTCCAGAGTATTTACATACTTATCTCCACTATAATAGAGTGAAGACAGAGTTATTCTAGAGATCGAAAGCCCACGAGGCAGAGAGGAAAGAGAACTGGCCCAGGGACCGCTCTTGCCTTGATTCTCTTTGTGTGTGTTGCATGCCGGGGAGTTGGCTCTGACTGCTGTCAACCTTGAGTGAGTCGTGTTCATAATGCCCTGATCCCTACAGCCCTGCTCAACAACTCTAGACTCATGCTTACGGCTTCTTTTGCAGAATCAATCCATACCACATTTGGGCTTCCTCTTTTCCTGCTGCCTCCTATTATTTTTTTCCATCATCATTGTCTTGTCCAAAGAACCCTGCCTTCTCTAGACGGACCCGAAGTAGGACCGCCTCACTTTTGTCATTTTTGCCTCCAGCAATGTTTCAGATGTAATGAGCTCTAAGCCCCACTTGTTCACCTTGCAGGTCATTCAGGGTATCCATAGAGATCTCCTTCAACACCATATTTCAAATGATTTCTTTTTTTCCTATCAACCTTCTTTATTTTTTAACTTCAGAATCTGTACATCGTAATTGGGAATAAGAATGTGTGGGTGATCTTGACCATGCTCTCTAAAGACACATCTTTCATTTTAGTGATTTTTACAAATTCTTCCATTGCTGCCCTTCTTAGTCTCAGCCCTCTCTTGATTTCTCGTGTGCAGTCTCTGTTTGAAGGAAGGGAAGCAAATCTTTAACAATTATGGTATCTTTCTTGTCTATGTATATCTTTGCTGTCTATGATTCTTTTCACATGACACCAAAGCACCTCTCTGAATTGCAGTGCCTCCCTCTGTCAGCTGTATATAATTATATCTACTTGCCCTAGTTTACAGATTGCTTAAACGGATAAAATTGATAAGAAGACTGAAAGCTCTCTGGAATTATTCGCCTTATACAAATATAAAGAATGTTGTTATAAATAAAGATGGCTAAGTTAAAACAAAAAATAAATACTTGGGTATCAAGTGTTCTGTGCCGCAGGAGTGCCACAATCTAACATTACCTACTTAACCTCAGCATTAGCACAATTTAACTTCGGGTTCTGCTGAAGAGAGAAACAAAACAAAACCACTTCCTAATTGAAAAAGTGATCTTGTTTTAAAAGTTGTTTAGTATATACTGTATTTCAACCAGAATGGTTGGATTTTACTCCTTCAATCAAGATAGTATATTAAAAGGATGAGTAGAGTTTTTTTAATGCTAAGCAAATTATACTAGTAACTAGTTTGTAATTTGTGATTGTGCATGATTCTGATAGGGAAGAAATTTCATTATAGGTATAGGTTGAAAAAGCAGAACGCATGTGCATTTGCATGTCTGGATGCAGGTAAATAAATAGTAAAGCTCATTGATAACAGAAGCCATTATAATTTGAATAAGATTATATTCTCCCTAGGAGAGATAAAGGGTAATGAAAGACAATTCAGAGCTAGTTTGTTATTACTTCATCAAATAACTCAGTCTCAAGCTGATAAAACTCACGCATGGCTCCCTTGAGACATTAACAACAATGCTGCCAACCATTTGTTGTGATTTCTAAAATCATTAATATCACTATTTAAATGAGTTTGTGATGCAGTATTTCACAGGGTAGAGCCAGAGGTGAAACTGCTACATGCGCTTTCATAAAACCTTGAGAAGTGAGTTATGGGAAACAATAAAATGAACTGTAGTCAGCCCGGACAGAGGCGATGAAAAGGTCATTTCCCAGTGAAACTAACACTGGGCCTGAATGATATATTAATTATGCCACATAAAAACTCAGAATTATGTAGTAACTTCGCTCACTTAAACCTTATTAACCAAATTTTAAAATAAGCACTTTCTTTTGAGAATATTAATTATGCTGGCTTTTATAGATTATATTCATATTTATTGTCTTTATTTCTCTTTCATATATCCATTTGTTGCATGAATTTCCCTGACTATAGGTCTGTAGATAGTCATTTCTGAAACAGATGATTTCCAGTTCACTTCAAACAGGTGCAAAGGATGACATTGCATTTTGTTTCATTTGTTTTGCTATAGGCTTGTTTAATAAAAAGGTGTTTCATTTGTCAGCATTCAGTTTCATAAGCTATTAAATACACAAAAAGTTTTTAAACTGCATAAATAAATAGTGATGAAACAACTTAGTTTTAAGTAGATATTTAAGAGTAGATTTATTAGCTTGTATCCGACAGAAGCTAGTTTGAAAATTGTTTTTATTTTAAATTTCCAAACTGCTATTCAGTGATTTCCCAAACCTAGTGTCATGATAGTTTTTAGCACTCAATTGGCTTCCTGTGGACTATTAACTATAACTAATACTCAATAGAACAAAATTTTATTTTTTTGAAAAATATGAGGGTTGCTAGGTAAAATCAATAAGAATATATACAAAACAGGATATTTTTTCAGAAGACAAATTTTTATTAACATAATTTATTTCACTGAAAAAAATTTAGTTATCTGTGATAACACGTAGAGTTATTTAATTTTTTACATATGTCCAAATAAAATACAAATTAATTAAGCAGTTAGAATATTCCACATATCTTATAAAGCACATTGACTTTATTATATATCTATCAACATTTTTCTCATTTTTAAATTTTATTTTTCAATTGTGCTTATTTAATATAAAAAATTAAAATGCCATAGCCCTAGAAAAACTATCTGTCCTTGCACACACTGTTCTTGTGTGTAGTTGCTTGTGGATCCACAAACTGACTTGGTAAGTAGTAACATTTACAGTTTAGCTTTTGGGTAGAGTTGAACTTCACTGAGTGAACACTGAATAATTTTGTCTTACCTCTGCTTTCTTCTTGCCTTGTCACTCTTCCAGTTTCTGTGGCTGGGAATGGTTTTTCAACCATAATTTGTCAGTTCTATCCACAAACGATCATCTGTTCTTTTCGACCTTCCCAGACACAGCACCCTGTCCTAGCAGAAAGTCCTACATTTTGTTTCTACCTATGCGTTAGCCTGATTACCTATTGTATCCTCAGCTTATGTAACTTGTTCTCACCATTTAACCTCAATAATGAATTGTTCACTGGATTTCAGCTCTGATTTGCAGGCTCTGACACTTGATTCACTGGGCGGTTTATACGTGGACATTATTGCAGAACTTGGCAGCCTGTGCCCACCCACACATGTCTTGTCCAGACAGGCTCCTGATCATCCCGTGCTTCTATTTAGGCTTGCACTTTGCAGTGTGGACATGAAAGTTGTCTGGTACTTGTGTCCAAGAAACTCTACCAGAGTTATATTATGATAACTGCCACACAGTTCATGGTTTATCTCAGGGATTTTCAACTGGTGTGCCTCAAGAATTTTTAAAACATGCAATACCTGACTATTTAGTTAGGAGTACCAACTTCTTTTTCCTTTAGATTGTCAAATAAAAAAAAGACGACAGCCAATACAGCAATAGCCATTTGGTGTGAATGGATCAAAATTATATATTTTTTTGTCAGACTGGCAAAAAAATATATTTTTGGTGCCATGGGATTTTACTAATTAGTTCATGTGTGCCATGAGAAGAAAAAGGTTGAAAATTGCTGCTATATCTACTTCATGCTGCTTGTTTGAGAGATTTTAGGAAAGTCTGAAGCATGAGCCAAGACAGACCATTTGTCTGGAAAAGCCACTGGAAATAACATGGGTGTGCCCAAAATTTTGGGGGGTAGGGTCTCAGGGAATCACCAGGGTATGAAGGGCAGTGTGAGCCAGGTTGATGGAGACTCAGATACGCCGCCTGCCTGCTGGTTCTGATGGGGGAGGGCTCATCAAAAGAACAATGGCCTCTTCCAGCACTTCTATATGACAGAAAGCTGTCCCCCAGCTCTTGCCCTGATGCCAAACAATTCAATTCCTTCCCATATTCTGTGGTGCCTTTCAATCTGCTGTTCCAGTGCTGGAGCTCAGAGGGAACAAATCCACATAAGTTCATACTCAGTCCCTTTAAGAGGAACTCCCTGGGACTCTAGAAGCCTCATCTTTCTCAGGTCCAACCTCCCACTGGTTTTTATAGCCAGAAGTTATGGGAACTTCTCTTCTTGGCCCTGGAACCCTGGGCTTGAGGGTTTGGTTTGGGGCTGGGACCCCTTGCTTCTCAAGGATGACCTCCACAGCCAAGACATCCCTCTCATCTTTAAAATCCACCACATGTGGCTGTGGGACCTGACCATTCTACTTCTCTACCCTTCCTACCAGTCTGGATGTGGTTTCTTCTTTAGATCCTTAGTTGTAGGACTTCTCTTCAGCTAGATTTTAGGCAGTTCTCAATAATGGTTGTTCTACCGTTTGACTGTAATTTTGATGTGATTGTGGGAAGATTCGTGTACCAAGTTAACCTACATTGCCATCTTGGCTGGAAGTTCCTATTAGAAATTTGAAGAATCACACAATAGGAGCAACACAAACTGGATTTAAAATGTGTTAAAAGAAAAATATTCACTACCATTTATAAAATCCTGACATTTTTGACATGAACAACTCTAAAAAATACACAAAAATGTCTATCCAAAAATAATTCACTGAACTTTTGACATGAACTGAAACAAACATGGCATTTTAAAAACATTAAGGAAAAGTTACTAGAAATTGACAAAACTCTTTGCTATCTATTTATAGTAGCCTAGAGTTTTAAAAGAAATAGCAATTACCATATGTGTGTTAAGGTGCAAATGGTAAAAGAAAGAGTTACTGGAAACACTTTTGATGCATAACTATTTGGTTATGTGGCATTGGAAAACAGAGTCAACATCCCGATAATATATACTTATGTTTTTTAATTTATTGATATTTTAAAGAGAGAGAGGAAAGATGACAGAGAAAGAGAGAGAGAGAAAGAGAGAGAGACAGAGAGAGGCATTTGTTGTTCCACTTAGTTATACGTTCACTTGCTGCTTCTTGTTTATGCCCTGACTGGGGATTGAATCTGCAACCGTGGAGTATCAGGATGACACTCTAACCAACTGAACTACCTGGTGAGGGCCACAAAAGATTTTTAATTTTATTTAGTCAATGACCTTTTCATAAAATATGAAAATAAGCGATATTCTTATTTTTTAAAAATACCAGCTTTTCTGTTAGTTGCTGGAAGCTCAAATATATAAAGTTGTTGATTATTGCATTGGAGGAGAAAATAGTATTGTAAAAACAATAGTATATTTTTCTGTAAGATCAAGTTAACCAGCTAATACAATAGTTTTAATAAAAATGTAGATTCACTCATTTGCTTATGCTTTTACTGAACAACTGATTGCTCTCATGATTGCAAAGTGACTGAAGTGTAAATATTGTGTAAGCATATTATGTTTCAAATTTCTGAACTCATGCCATTCAAGCCAATTTCAAGTGGAGTATCTTTCAGGTTTCTTTAGTATGGATACTAATTTAAAAAAGTTGAAATGAGCAAAAAATTTAAACAGATGTTTCATTAAAGAAGATATATGAGTGGCAATATGTAAGATATGAGTGGCAGATGAAAAGATGCTGAGCATCAGTAGTTAGCAGAGAGTGCAAATTAAAATCACAATGAGATATCATTGCACACCTATTATAATATATACAATTTAAAATAATTGCCATACTGAGAGTTGGCAGATAAGGAGAGAAACTGGAACCTTTGTACATGGCCTGTATAATGTAAAATTGTACAACCACTTTGGAAAATTGTTTGATGTTTCTTAAAACTCTTGAACATACACCTATCATAAGATACAAACTTTTACTGATATGCATTTACCTAGAAAAATGAAAAGTATGTACATATAAAAACTTGTTCACAAGCGTTCATAGAAGCTATAATTGTAGCAGTCATAACCGAAAAATAACTCAAATGGTCATCAGCAGGTTAATGAATTTTTTAAAAATGTGATATACCTATACAATGAAATACTATACACTAATAAAATATAAACTATTTATATATACTACATAGGTGAAGACTGAAATAGAGTTGAATAAAATAAGTCATAAGAAATTATTTTGAATAAAATACATAATTCTATTTATGTAAAATTCTAGAAAATGAAAATGACTACAGTGCCAGAAAGCAGGTCTGTGGTTGCTTTGGGCTGGAGAGGTGGGGTTAGCAACAAGGGGGAGGGAGTGGGAAACAAAAGTTATAATGGGGCACGTCGGGGGATGATAGGCAGTTTCAGCATTTTGACAGTGCTAATGGTTTCGAGGTGTATACAGATGCCTAAACTTATCAAAATATACACCTTAAATATGTGCACTTTTTTATGTTACCTGCAGAGGGACCCGGGTCCAGGGGACCGGAGGAAAACAGCAGCCTGTCAGAGACTGGATAATCCAGGAGCCGTGGCGCAAATAACCTCTCTCCGTTTCATTGTTCTCTCACGTTTGACTTCGAATAGATGAGAGTATAGGCGTATTAGTGGGAAGAAAATGAATCTGGGGACATGGAAGAACTCTTACTGCCAATATCAAGGGGCCTGTGGACATCACCCATTTGCAAAAGTAGAAATTTAGATCATAGTGAAGAAACTTCTGATGACTTGACTTTCATTTTCTGCCAATGTCAGATTGTCTTCAAAGGACTCAGCAGTCCACTGCTTAAAAAGAATGCCCAGAACTTTGTAGTGGTTGCCTGGAATCATTTTTTTTTCTTATAAATAATCATTAGATAAGCATATATTACAGGTGCAGATGAACAATTGTTTAATCAATCTGTACAAAAAACATTCTTTTGTCTGATTTACTAGAATAAAAGAATACATTCTGCTATGATTTCACAATAAAATTCTTGCTTTATGTGAGGTCACTTAGAAAAGTGATTTTTAACCTTTATAATTTGACAGGAAGGATTGTTAAAACAAAGAGCAAATAAAACATGTTACTCAAACGTAGGTTTTAAGTCTATGGATCACCAAAGCCCCTGTTAATATGTTTCAAATAATGTTAATATGTTTTTTATTATATAGTATTAGAATTTTATCAACACACAGTCATACACTCTTATATACAAATTGATTGGTGACACAGTGTCTTCCATCCTTATTTAGTCACACAACTATGGACCATCCCCTTTTCAATAAAACTAGCTTTCTGGATTTGTGTTTAGTGCTGTTACTTATTTATTCAATATGATATCAAATATCCAAATACTTGGTTTTTACATATGGTCTTTGATTACTGTATTCTCAACTTTGTATGTGAATGTTTTGGGTGATAAATTCACAGTGCCCAAGGATAGGTAAAACATAAGAACGAGGTTCATAAATCTAACTACTATCCTTTTCTTTGTCACAACTGACTGTAACCTTGACAAAAAAATCACTTAATCTCTTTGTGCCTCCATCACTTCACTATAAAACTAGGATGATGATACTTATCTCTCTGGATAAGAGGCAGATGTTAATGTTTGTAAAACCTTGGAGATCTTTAGATAAAGTAAACTAGCAGAGAATTGCTAACATAAAGAAATCACTAGTATTATAATCCTTCCTTTAATCACTCCAGTATATGTGTGTGCGTATATAGATAGATGGATAGATGATAGATAGATAGATAGAAATGGAGCATTATAAGTACTTCATCCATGTTACTTTATTTAAATTATTCATTGGAAAATGTAATATACTAGATGTGGAAGGATTTTGGTGTAATACATAACAATTGCTCTGTTAAAATGAATAAACTTTCATTTTACCTGCCATTCTTCTGGGATGAGATGCTCATCTACATAAATACACTTTTATAGAATATGAATATATCTTAGCACCTGCCTTATATAGATCTAGAGAATCACAACTCTGTATTATTCTTCTTGCTCAATTTCCAATATTCACAAATCAACCACATATTAATTATTAAAATGCATAAGCATCCAGGATCTTTGTATTATATACTTTTTACTTTCTCATATCATGCATTAATTTTTATTTAGATGACTCCAACTATTCCAAAAAGAGGGAAGAATTGTTAGAATAAGAGCTTCAGGAGATAAAATAATAAACTGGACAAAGTTTCTACATGCAGGGACCTTATATTCTAGTGAAATAAACGACCTCAAATACAAAACCTGAGATGTGATGATGTAGTGCAGGCTAAAAATGAGAAAATCATAGGAGTGACTCATTCTGGTTGGTGAATCTGAGAAAGCTTTATGACAAAGAAGAGAATAATGTGGGCCTGGAAGGGTTAGGTGCTTAAAATGGGTTTGGGGGACGAAAAGGGTAAGGATTCAAAAGGGGTCATTCCAGGCAGATATAGTGATTTGAACTACAGAGTCAGTGAGGATAATTGGATTATAAGAATAGCGGAAGCAAAATAGCGGCATATAATTGCCAACAGCAAGGCAGATGTCATTACTGTAACGAGGAGCAAGATTGGAATGACCAGTAGGGGGCCATTTACACACAGGGATATTGGATGAGGGCAACAAACCATTATATTATTAGGGATAAGAAGATGGGGAGCTAATGAAGTCATTATTTGATGAAACGTCAGAGGCAGTAAACGGCTGGTGAGCAGAAAGCTGATATTGGTCACCAACGTGGGAAATCATAATCCAGTTTCCTGACTTGCTATAGATCTTCCAAGGGCGGTTAGATATAAGTCTGGAACTTAGCTTCAAGGAGCATAAGAGAACATAATACTCTCCATTAGAGAGGAGGAACACACTGATCAGATAATAAATGCATTTCTGCTCTAAGTTTGCCTCTCAGTGGACCCAATGGGTAAGAGCACCAACCATTGGTTACCTCTGCAGTAATGGGTTTGAAATAAATATAAACACACTTAGTGGCTGGCATAAACTTCACATTGGCTTCCTGTGGAATAAAAACCAAAATTTTATTGTAGGGAAGGCCAAGAGGAAGCCTTTCAAACTACACCTATCTTTGGCCCGGATTGAAAATCAGAAGCAATACAATATCTCAAGTTGAATGGTAGTGATTAGTGCTATTCTCAGAGGCTTAGAGGAGTTAGGTCTTGATCACACCACTGTTTAATTAACCAAAATTTCCTCTGAATTAGCAAATGGTAGAACACTCTGTTAAGGTAGCCAATGATAGCCCCAGTCATGGCTGATATGTTGAATATGGATTTGATACTAGAACAATCGACAAAGCTTCTGACACTTATATGTAGCTAGTGATCTGGTGAAAATGTTGGTTCGTTTGTTTGCTTTTTGTCTCTATGGAGAAATAGGAATAGGCAAATCCCAAGGAAAAGTCTAAGAATCTAAAAGCAAAGACCCTAGGTTGTTGTTCAAGACCATGTTTTCTGTGGTAGAGAACTATTTATGATTCAAAATCCAGCTTCTGGTATGCAACTGGGCCTTTAAAGAGACACATACACATGCACCTACCAGGAGATACAGAAAGTGTTTTACAGGAGAGAGGGAGGCAAAGAAAGCAATGCTATCCTGGTAGGAAAAATTACCCTTGTTATCATAAGACGCAGTGTGGACACTACTTAATGGGCACAAGTAAGAGTATATCTGGAAGTCAGTGAATTCACTATGGTTTCATTGCCCATACCCAGGAATGGCTAATTACAGCAAAATGGCTTGAAAAGGACTTAATAACCAATAGTCATTCTCCACCAGGCAATAAAGTTAGTAAACTAGAGTGCTGGCTAAGGATAAATTACATCCCGAATGAATGGTATGGATGGGAACTATAATATGTTCTTGTGGAGCAAGAGTGAATTTTTGCAGTGCAAGGAATAGATGGCAACAGACAATTTTGTTGTTTTGCCCATATCGCTTTGGATTTTCCCAGGGAAGTACACACGGACCTATCTTTCAGCTATTGAAGTTTGCTTGTGATTAGTCTCCCCTTCTGCTTTGTCTACTTGCTGCACAGGGCAGAAGTACTAAGTATTAGCATCCAACCCAGAAGTAACCAACAGCCAATGACTGAAGGAAATTGGTGAACAAATGCTCCAGGTTTCTTAATCTCTGGGAGACTGAATTTTGCAATATATAACCTGAACTAACTCCTTGATTTCCCCAGTCTTACCTCGACATGTTCCTATAGGTGTTACCTAGTTTCATCTTCCAAATAATATTACTATCAAATTCTTATTTCTGGATGTGCTTCTAATTGAATCCAAATGAAGAAAATATACTTAATTATTTGAAGTAATTTGTTACAGGATAATGGGGAACTGGTCCAGAGATAAGAATTCTATTTTTTTCAAAATATAATTAGCGCCCTGGCTGATGTAGCTCAATGGATTGAGTGCAGGCCTGGGAACCAAACAGTTGCTGGTTCAATTCCCAGTCAGGGTACATGCCTGGGCTGCAGGTCAGGTCCCCAGCGAGGGGTGCATGAGAGGCAACCACACATTGATGTTTCTCTCTTTTACTTTCCATTCCCCTCTCTCTAAAATTAAATAAATAAAATTTAAATATATATATATATATATAATTAGAAGAAAAAAGTGGTACTTTTTTCCACCAATGTCTTTATTCCGCTTGCAGAATATCAATGTCTAAAATTAAAAACAGAGATACCAACAGGAAAAAATGTGTTTGCAGGTTCCAAAGCATTTTTGAAGGTTGAGCTATGATAAATAGATCATGAGTAAGCAAAAGAAAGAGATGTGTGGCTGAAGTAAATATACTTCTACATAAACAGGAATCAATTCACTTAAAGAAATATGACTCACACTAAATTTTCATTAAAATCCTATACCTGAACATTGGTATCAATTACTAAAAAATCATAAAAATTATTGTTTAAATTCATATAGCCAAATAGAAACACAAAAATTTTAAAACTTTAGAAATTAGAAGCAATGTTTATTTCATATAATATAGTGAAAATAGCAAAGTCTTTATCTATATATATCATGAGATATAGTATCTTCAAGCAGTAAAAAATGGCATATTTCATATAATCTGTATTGAATCTAAAGAAAAGGGTTATGGTATCTGTGAATTAAGAATAACATCTTTTGAGTACTTTCTCTAGAGAAGAGGTTTGAGAACATTTTTTCCCTAGCTGTGTGCTAACCCTCTTAAAATCATAGCAGATACAATCAGTTTCTGAAATGCCCTTCATAAATGTCAAACTAGATAAAACTACAGATTTGTTGGCTCTTTAAAGTGTGATGTCATAAAGTCTCATTTGTTTCAGCAAGCATCATTATTTGTCTTTGTTGACAGGGTGTTTCTGTGATCAGTGATGGAATCATGGGAATAGTTAAAGGAACATTTAGAGAAAATATCCCTGAATTTTAGTAGAAAATCTATGAAAATTTAAGAACTGGGATAAAAAACATTTTAGACAATTTGGTTAGAATTTTTTTTAACCATAAATATTTTTTAAATGATCAGAAATGTTTTTATATTCACATATAAGGCATTATGACAGGTTTTCATTATGTTTCTTCTACATATTACCATATTTTAACCATAAAGTTACTTAAAGTATGATCAGAAATGCTAACTTTTCAAATCCATATATAAGGCATTATGGAAATTTTTCATTATTTTATTCTACAGACTTCCATTTAGTGCCCAGTTTATCTAGAAGTTTCTGAGTTAAATAGATTTTGTTTAAATGTGTATGTACATACACAAATGTGTATGTCACATGTATACCATTCACTATAAGTATATATCACAGTATATTAATTTATTCATTCAGTTGACAATAACAAGTCAATTTGGCCTTTTACAGGCAATGCTATTATAGACATTCTTGTACATTCATTCATTCTAAAACCTGAGAAATGTTACCCAGTGTATACTACATGTAGTGGTCGTTGGGCAATGCCTTTTAATATCAACTAATATTAAATAATGCTGTTTTATAAAGTTATAATAATATTAAGTTTAGCAGTATCAGAATATTGAAAACTTCCCATTCCTCCACACTGTTGGTACTGCTGAGCTTTATAAACTTTGTTAATTTTGTCAGTTTTTATAGTAGCATATATTCATCATATTAATTTGTGTTTTCTTGATCACTGAGAGTTAATGTTAAGCAAACTTACATACATTATTTGGTCATTTTGTTAGCCTCATTTGTGAAGCTTCTGTGAAGTTCTTTTATGCATATTTTTATTGAGTTTTTTATAAATTGATTTGTAGGTGTTCTTATATATTTTTGAAAAAATCATTATGCTAATTATTTGCATTGGAAATATTTTATTTCATTCTTTGTATTCTTTTTTACTCTCTTAATTCGGTCTTCTAATAAACATATAGATGTGCCCTGGACAGGTGCTCAGTTGGTTAGAGTGTCGTCCTCAATACACTAAGGCTGTGGATTCAATCCCTAGTCAAGGTACATACAAGAAGCAACAAATGAATGCCTAAATAAATGGAAGAACAAATTGATCTTTCTTTCTCTCTCTTAAAAAAAGCATGTAAATATATTCATCCATTATTTAGGGTAGTACCATGTTTATGAAGTTCTTTGTTCCACTGCTGTATTTTTAACTGTGATGAGATCTTGCATGAGAGGGTACAGTGACAGATGACAGGGAAGACCCCCATAGTTATCTATTGGACTAAATTGGGTCCTGACTTCTGTCACTAGACTAAACCTCTGGGTTTTCCCCATAGCTAACCCTTCCAGCTGTGTACCTGCAAGCCCCTTGTCTGACTCCAATCACAGGTCTCTACTGTTGTGTACCTGTGGCAAGACTATGCAGTGGCATGAGTGGACAGTGACAATCAGGGCCCCTACAGCTGTTCGTCAGCTCCTATTTGGACCTGACTGCTGTCACTGGCCTATACTTCTGGACTCACTGGCAACTAGCCCTTCCAGTTACACACCTGCCTCCTGCCAGCTCAACTCTCATCAACAGCCCCCATTAGTATGAATACATATTGGGCCTAAAGCCACAGGAGAGCATGCCAACATCCAATGCCCCGAAGCTGTTAGTGTGCCCACAGTTGACCCTGGTCCTCACTTATACATGTGTGTCTTCAACTGACCTTGTCAATACAAACACCTGCAGTTGGTTCCCACAGTTGAGGGTATGGACACCATCAGCTCCAATGCCAGCTTTAGTCCCTAGCTGATGGACCTGGAGATCTAATCGAGGACCCCAACAGCCCTTGCAACCACTGGGGACCACTGCAGCACTTAGTAAGGAACACACAATTGTTGATGTTGTAGAGGCAGTGGCCTGAGTTGTCAAGATATCGTGTCCTCCTTGATTTAGAACTGCTATATAGCCATGCCTTGGGTGCCCTGCACCATTCGACTTGGGGTCACAGAACAGATGCTCCCACCCACAGATGAAGGCTGTTCTTCACCAAAGTTAATCCATAAATTCTAAAACGTGTTTAATTTCTTTTTCAAAGGTGCAGAAACCTATGCAAGGCTATGGAGATCATGAAGAATCAGGAAAACATGACATGACCAAAGGAAAACAATAAACTTTTAGTAATTGATGCCTAAGAAATTAATATCCATGCATTGCCTGATAAAGATTTCAAAATAATTATTCTAAATATGCTCAGACTGACACAAGAGAACACACATAAACAATTTAGTGAAATTAGAAAAACAATATGAGATGAAAAATGAGAAGTTCACAAAGAGATAAAGCACATCAGAAAGGATCAAACAGAAAACTTGAAGCTGGAGAATACAATGACTGATCTGAAATTTCAACAGAGAGCCTTCATAACTAACTCAGTCAGGAGAATATTGAGTGAGCAAACTCAAAAATGGCATTTAAAATTATCTAGTCAGAGGAGGAAAAAAAAAGGAGTTTTCAAAACCTGTGGGACTTATGAGACATTTTTAAGAAAAACAATGTGCACATCACTTGAGTCCCAGAAGGGGAAGAAAAGGAGAAAGAAGCAGAAAGCTTATTTACAGAAATAATGGTAGAGAACTTCCCAAACATGGGGAAAGATTTAGACAAGCAAATTCATGATGTCAATAGATCGCCCCAAAATGTAAATCAAAAGTAATCTTTTGTAAGGTGCATTATAATAAAACTTTGTAAAATCAAAGACTAAAAAGGAATTTTAAAAAGATCAAGAGAAGAAAAAAAAGTTATACAAGGAAAACAATTTGCAATATGTACATATATATCAAACCATCACATTGCAAATATCATCATAGCAGATGTTATCTGACAACAGCATTCTGGCCTGTTCCCATTAATTAAGTGGGAGAATATATATATTATTGTAAAATTTACAATATTGTAAAATATTGTAAAGAGAATAATATAATTTTGCTTCTATAATAAAACATAGGTTTGTAACTGCCTTTAACACAAGTTATTTGATTTATGAAGATAAGCATGTTTATATACTAATGAAGATAAGCATATTGTCTGAATGGTAATTTCATAAGATGGTGAAAAGATGAATAAATTTCTCAAAATCAGAATTATGAGAACACCTCTCAATTAAAAAAACTCTAAAATTTCAAAATTGCTTAACATTAAAAATAAATCAAGCATTCATTGAGCATCCATCACTCTGATTCATTCATTCTTTTGTTCCTTGTTGACACTTACAAGGGTAAATTTTCTTTTCTTTTTTTTCCCCTTCTGCCTCCTTCAAATAAATGGTGGTGACAACAACAAATGGGGTATTTTTGGATCTGATTTAGAGGATTGTAGTCTATTGGATATTTGTTTTTGACCCTACCTCCAGTAAAACTAAATTGATGTCATTGACAAGTAGTAGTATTTGACGGATGTGTTTATCAAGATAGTGAGAAATTATTGTGGATGGCTCATGGGAATGAATGTAAGTAGAAGTGATGGGGTGAAACTGAGACACTGAAATCATAGTCTGGACATCAGGACAAATGCCCTAACAAAGCTTTGACATCTTTGGAGAAATTGTAAAAGATGTATTTTTTTCCCAGTACATTAAAAACTTAAAACTGGCAATTGAAGTTGGGATTATAAGAACAGACTTAGATTTCCTCCCCATATTCACTGTTTCTCAGTTGAAAGAGAGCTATAATTCTGAAACTAATTTTCTACAGAAAAACTTGACTTTTGTTTAGTTGCCTTGAGGCTTACATTTAGTGTGACAAAATTTTTACTCCTTTCCTTCCTTATGTAACTTTCCTTGATTCCACTTACTCATTATTTATTCAGTCCTTCATCAGCTAGGAAGAAGATATCTTCACTTGATATATTTCTATAATGTTGCAATTTGACTATTACAATTTGTTCTGTTACTGGTCATTTTAATTTTTACCTGTTAGTAGCAGTCATTACAACGCATGTGCCAAACTATTAGTTTACTCTTACTTGGAGTAGGCAGAATAATGGGGAATCTGGAAAATATGACACCTCCAAAGGAAAACAGTAAACCTAATAAAAATGGCCACAACCCGAGCTCAGGAACCTGTGAATTTTTTACATTACATGGCAAAGAAGATTTTGCAGATATGGTTAAGGCTAAAGGTCTTGAGATGGGGAGGTCCTTCTAGTTTATTGTGGTGTGCCCCTCTAATCACACAACTCCTTAAAAGCAAAGAAACTTTCTTGGCTGTGGCTAAAAAGGGAGAAGGGTTAAAGAAATGAGACATTGTTGGCTTTAAAAATGAAGGAAGGAGACCCCAGGCCAAGAAACATGGGCAGCGTAGAAGCTGGAAAAGGCAAGGTAACAGTCTCCCCTAGAGAGTTTATGGAAAGGAATGCACCATTGGCTTTATCTGAGCCCAGTGATACTCATGTCAGGCTTCTAACCTATAGAACTTTAAAATAATAAATTTGAAATTTTGTAAGCTAATAAATGTGTGGTAATTTCTTATGGTAGCAATAAGAAACTAGTAAACATTTTCTCCTTATGATATGTTTTCTATGAAGACATCTCAAAATGGTTCCATTCATTTATTCATTCATTCCCTTTTTCATATAACCCTTTTTTATTAGTGGTCAAGAATAGGAACTGTAGCAACAAATAAGGTATGGCCCCTATTAAAATATCACATTCAAGCATGTGATTCAGTGCACTTGCTATTATCAGAACTAAGAAGAAAACGTAATTGATTTCATGCAGGGGCGAAGTGGTGATAGTGGGTCTAAAAGTTTCAAAGAGGTGAGATCTGAACTGGGATTTAAAGGTTGAGTAGGTTTCACTAGATGGAAAATGAGTTAAATCTAAGTAAAACAGGATGAGAAAAAGCAAGAGATGTATATAGCTGAGCATAACATGCTACAATCGAATTTGTTGCTTGGATCTTGTATTTATACTAGAATTCAGTTTGTTTATTTGAATACATGTGTGCATGAAAAATGTTTTACTCACTCCTGTATCCTCAGTACCTAGAACAGTGGTAGCATGTTACTGGCATTCAATAGCCCTATACCATATGAGTGAAGGCCTTTCTTCTTTAAAGTGATTTAAAAGAATTTATATGAATATAGAAATATATTACATGTAGTTTAACCAATTTAAAAAATACACTTAGATTTGCATTCCACACTGCCTTGGAGGTTTCTGCAGAATTCAATGTACAAAACTCTGCTAATACTTGGTACATAGGAAATAAAACTTGAAAAGCTGATGGTTTATATACATGTAGATATGATATTGCGAAGCATTTCATGGACCCTAGTGTCACATGTCTTAGTATATGCCAACTGTATTTCAATTTTTCTAAATATTAATTTCATCTTTAAATAACATTTATTTTTACAGTACAAATAACACAGAATGGAGTTTTTTCCCAAGACTGTGGTATCTATCATCAAGTTTAATATGCTTGAAATTTTATGAAGCACCTGATTTTTGATGATCTAAAAGTGAAAATACATTCTGCAACCACTCCAACTTTATTATAACTAGGAACAGATGTTCAGCAATATAAGTTAATGAATTCAGCTTTTTATTATACTGATTAGCGTATTTTAAACCTTTTAATAGATAATTAATTTTTATAGTCCTTAATTTTAGTTTATTATAAAAATGGGTATTTGTCTAAATTTTATCATTTTGGATTATATATTTGAAAATATTTTTCTAAGCTCAATTCTTCATTTCATAAAAGAAAATTCAACCATCATTTCAAGTTCAAATAGTTATTTCTTATAGCTTATAAGACATTTCAGCTTTTATTCACATCTGAACACATGCTGGAGACAGATGCCAAATCATCCAAAGGACAATTCTCTGAAATTTCTTTTGCAGTTGTGAGTAAAAGCCAAGAGATGTGATTTGAGGAGATCAACAATGCTCTGCTTTAAACACTAGATCCTGTGTAAGGGGATATGGACCTTCTCATCTAAGGTGCTTTTCATTGAAGTTACTAGCTCAAGGTGTAACTGTACTTTTGAATACCCTGGGTTGATGTGACAGTATATATTGGTGTGTAGAGTAATAAACTTTATGAAGAAAGAGGAGAGAAGACTCAGTCTTCTAATCATAGCACAGATAATTACTTCCTTATGAATGTGTTGCAAAAAAAGAGAAATGGAAACATGTGTGTGCTCTTAACAAAAATAGAGAGTCATCTCTTCTTTTCTATAGAAGCAAAAAGCCTGAATACAAGATGTCTGTAAGGTATATTTGGCTTTTTTTTTTTTTTTTGAGGGGGTGGGGAGCATCAATGATACCTGTAGCTGAGGCTGAGGAATACAGTTGATGTAAATGGTCATTAATTGAGTCCTTGGTGCCCAAAGCTATTAACTCTATTAACCACAAACTAATGTACAGAACAAATTCATAAAGGATATGTGAATGCCACCTTTAAAAGTTATTTAAACATGTTCAGAGTTGATTTTAAGTCTATGTGACAGAACCCCAACTAAAGTGACTTAAACAACTAATCGATTTAATCCAATAAATTTCTGAAATCAACTAATGCTGTACTTCCAGTGCTGAAAGGTCTAGCTCGGTATATCCCACCACCCTGGTCTGCTAACTTTTTAAAAGAACCTTTTAAAGCTATTTTTCTTTCAGTTTTATTGAGAAAAAATTGACATGCATCATTGTATAAATTTAAGGCATACAGAATTATGGTTTGATTTATATATGGTGTGAAATGATTACCAAAACAGGTTCAGCTAACATCCATCATCTCTTATAGTTACAATAAAAAGAAAAGAAATAAAAAAAGAAAAGAAATAAAAAAAATATTTCTCCTTGTCTTGAGAATTCTTAGAATTTACTCAACTTTTCAATATATCATACAGTGGTGTTAGCTGTAGTCACCATGTTATATTGTACATTACATCCCTAGTATTTATAACTGAAAGTTTATCCCTTTTGACCACATTTCTTTAATTCCCTCTACCCTATCTGGTCTGCTAGTTTAATATATGGCTATCCTCTTCATGCTTCTAGCAAATGTCAAATGAGGCTTCGGGTACTACATCATGTTTTATATAGAAAAAATGGGGGTATGAGGACAGACCCTTAACAAATGTCAAAAGAGATAATGACTGAGATGTAATTTCCCTTAGTTAATAAAGATGCACAGAGTTAGTACAGACTATAACACTATGTATAGTGGGTCAACGAAAAATGTGGTAATATGTCTGTGATTTGAACTCCCATTTATGTAGATGGCTGTGGATTATTCTATTAAAACTACTCCCCCCCAAAACATAAACTATTTAATTCTGATTTTTAAAGATCAAAATAATTTAGTATATTGAAACAGCTCATTCATCACATAATGCATTTGATTCTGTCACCTCAAGAGCTTGTTAAATCACTTCCAGCTGCTACAATCAAGGACCAGGTACTTCTAAGGTCTGGCACTTTCTGAGCTCTATTACACCTTTAAGTAGGATTCTTCAATCCAATTCCAGCCTTTATAATAATCAAGTGCCCACTCCAGTTAACTTCAAGGCAACTGGGAACTTAGAATTCTCCATATGTGTCTGTATCTGATTTTCAATCAGACCTCTTCATCTAAAACCCGAAAGGTTCTGAATATCTATGAAGTAATATAGCAACATTTTCGCTTACAACAGTGTCAAGAGCAGCCTCATGGAAACAAAACTTTGGTAAAACTAAGCTGTAGAATGGATACTTCTCCAAACCAAAAGAGAAGCAAGTGACAGAGCCGAGAAGTAATGTATTCTGTGATTGTGCCTCTATGTGATTAAATACGTCAGCATCAATGTGGAATCCAATGTCATTTTAATTACAAAAAAAGAAGGAATTCTATGTGTAAGGATCTATATTGAAGAAAGTTTAAAAACAGGTTACATCTAGATATAATGTTTGATTCGTTCAACATATATTTATAAACCATATATTGGGTATATTGGTAATATATACATATATAAAATAAAATATAACTCACACAATAACGTAAAAATAACCAAATAGAACTTAGTGACCTTTAATTATCTAGTTCATGTTCATTTTTCTTTTTATTAAAACATTTATGTAATAGCTTTATTGAGATATAATTCACATGGTGCAAAATGTGCCTTATTCAAATGTAAAATTAATAATTTTTTAGCATATTCACAGGATACAATCTTTGGGCAACCATCACCACTATTTAATTTCAAGCATTTTCCTCATCCTGAAAAGAAACCTTTTAGTCATTAGTAGTTGCTTGCCATTTTTCCTCATTCCCGTCAGCCTAGGCAACCTCTAATTTACTTTCTATCTCTATGAATTTACATATAAATAAAATCATATATTAGTTTTTCATTAGCTTCTTTTACATAACATAGTATTTTCAAGGTTTATCCTTTATTTCTTTTTATGGCTGAATAGTATTCCTTTGTTTGGGTGCACCATATTTTGTTTATCCACTTATTAGTTGATGGACATTTGGGTAGTCTCTGTGTTTTGACTATTATAAATAATCTTCTGTGAACATTCACGTACAAGATTTTGTGTTGGACATAAGTTGTCAATCATTTTAGATTTGCTAGATAATTTAGCATGTCTACTAACATGACATTTTAGTTGTAAACAACCTTCTTTCACACTTGGGAGCTAGCTATCCTCTGCTAAGAATGGTCCACTATATTTATACTGATTTTGTATCTATTTGATCTATCAATTACCAACAGAAGGGTACTGATGTCTCCAACTATAATAGTACATTTGTCTATTTCTCCATTCACTTTTGTAAGTTTTTTGTCTCATATAATTTGATGCTCTCTTTAAGGGCACACACTTTTAGAATTATTATATGTTAGAGAATTGGTCTGTGAGATATGATTTACAAAATATTTAGTCTTCATCCGCAATCCCTGGCTCACAGTTCTCAAAACTCTTGGAATTTCCTACATGTTGAGAATGATAAAAGTATCTTTAGTTACATTAATAAGGTGGCTTGTGGACCCCACCCAAGGGTGGGGGCTGGTTGCCTGGAGAACAACCAGGTGGTCTGAGGTTTGGGACTTTCTGTTGACCACTCATCCCACATTCCTTCTCTGATAAGGATGTCTTCAAGGATCCAAGGATAAGTATGTATTAACTTTAAGAAAAGCTTTGAGATAAATTCTAAGTATATTTTTATTCCTGCCTACTGGTCCTGATCTGGAAGTTGAATTATGTTTTTACTTCATTGTCATTAGTTTTGGTAATATGACCTGGTTTATCCCCGGAACTAGGAGTGGAAATTGCATGTGCCTCTTCTGTACAGGAGAAATAAGGGGAATCATTTAGTTTTACTGCTCCAATAAGACTCTAAAGTCCCAGTGAGCTACTGCAGTTGGGACCTACAATGCAGAGAATGTGGAGGAGAGCTGCGGCTGGTGTGAAATGGTTGAGCATGAAATATTGTTAAAAGCCACTAAGATTGCGGGGCCATTTGCTCCTGCAGCATAACTGAAATCATACTGACTAATGCAGCCTAAACTGGTATATTATCTTTATTAATCCTTATTTGACAATTTTATTATTTGTATCAGAAGCTGGTCTTTCCCCATGACATGAAGGAGTTTAGAAGCTAGATGTTCCAAAGATTTAGTTAAATATTTAATTCTTCACAAAATACTCTAAAAGCTGAATTTAAGGGGGATAATGCCTGAGCAGGCACGATAGGCAAAAAAGGCACTTTTGATTCATTGGAGAGTCAATTTGAAGGAAGGAGGGAAGGGAAGGGAAGGGAAGGGAGAAAAAGAAAAGAAAGAGGGAAAGAGAGAAAGAAAGGAAGGAAGAGTGAGAGAAAGGAAGGAAGGAAGAGAAAGAGAAAGAAAAAAGAAAGAAACAGATTTTTTTTAGGTCTCAGTGTACCAAAATTAATGTTCCAGGGTCCTAGCTGGGTCAGATACAGGGAATGGCAAGCTATTTCGGAATTTGTTTCCAATTCTGAATGAGATTATTTGATGGACCTAACTTATATTCAGTGTGTCTAGCTGGTGTAACCCCAATATGACTGCCTGAGCATGATGGCGCCATTTGACAGGAACATGGCTTTAATGTCTGAGCCACTGTTCAACTTGTATCTATTGAACAGCTACATGTGGAATGTACTAGTGTGATTAGCAAACTAAATTTTAAAATTTATTTAATTTTAAAAAGTCACATAGGATTAGTGGCTATTATATGAATCATCATAGATATAGATTTTAATGTAGATAAATTGGGAAATACAATTAATTGATTTATATTTTTATTTTTAAGTGTTATTCAACTCAGTGGTCTAAGTGCCACAATGGGTTGGAAGGGGAGAAGAAGAATGATGAATAAATAATTTCAGTTTGTAATCTAAGAATGATTTTAATGACACTAAAAATTACTTTTCCAAAAGAAATTGGAAATAAGCATTTTATTAAAGTTTTACACTTGAAGGTGTAATAGAGCTGTAAAAAGATTAAGCAAACATAGTGGAACAATGTAAATATAAAAATTATAAAATGCTATTTGGTGAATTAAAAGATACAGTGCAAAAGCTAATGAAATGAAAAGAACATCAGAAACATCTAAGTTAGAAAGACAATTTTTAGATCAATAATAAAAATATTTCTCTCTGTATAAAATAGAGATTGGATTACCTCTCTCATGTAACCAGTTAGTTATTTTTAGGGTCAGAATAAAACTTACATTTTCTAATGCTGCATTCTGGGTCTTTCATATATTCAATTTCTATAACTAAATTAGTAATGACAAAATAAAATGATATTCTGAGACAGAGTATGTGTTTTATTCTTTACGCCAATTTAAAATTTAGTTTTCATAGGATTTGCACTTCCTGCAAATTTTCTTCAGGAAACACTTGCTAATAAGATGTGAAAGGATAAGGATATTATGTAAACATATATAAAAATGAGAATTGTGGAGATATATAGTATTACTATTCTAAAGATAAGTGGAATGAAAATTATCTTGGGACTGTATTCTAACATATAAGTAAATTGCAGAAAGCCCTTTCATAAGTCAGAAATATTAAATAATTTAAAATTTTAAATATTAAAAACCCATACAAGTTAATGCATACTCAATTCATAAGTCAAAACAAAGTAATTATTTCCAAGGTAAGCAGTTTCTAAAATAATATATTTTAATTTTTGTTAAATGAATAAAATGTGCAGTGTTTTTCTTTCAGATCTGCTTTTTGTGGATTTTTAATCTCATGTAAAATATGGATTTCAATAATTTTGAAGCCATTTTCTTAATTAAATTAGGCTACAAAGGTAATGCACACAGCGAACATACCAGAACTGTAGAGTTCATAATTGGCAAGTTCGGATCATTTTCCTTAGAAGGCCAAAAGATGGTGCTGCTGTGTAGCTCAGATACCTTTCCTCAATAATCAATTTCCCTCCACAGTTCAATTCAACTGCTAAAATGGCGGAAATACCCTCTGTCATAAGAGCAAGCAAAACAGGTCCTAAAATGCAGTGAAACAAATCAGGTAACTAACTCAGAGTGGTATCCAATGATAACTGGACTTAGTGAAAGCTGACAGTTGCCTAGTGGCAAAGAGGTTGGTAGTTGTTTTTGTATTACATGTAAACATCTCTGAGAATTCAGGTTAAACACTCGTCATAGAAAATTCATAGGATAAAAGAGGAAAACGAGAGAGAGACAGAGAGAGACTTTAAAGAAATTGGTTATTTTATGAGGATGACCTAATTAGTCAAGTGTTAATATTTCCATTTTAATAATTTATTAATTTTATAACATGAAAGTAAATATCAAAAATATTTTTATTTCCATACTTTAAATTCTTTTCACCATTACCATTAAACTATAATGCTATTTATCATTGTCACTATTTTATGCAGTAAACGTTTTGTACTTTAATTTTTTAATTTTATACCTCACATCTATACAGGCATATTCCTATAAAAGTCAAATATTTCTATAAAATTTATAATAAATGTTTTAAAGAACTGCCTTTCACCTCAATAATCCTAAACTGCTGCTCCTTAGAGGACACAGTTTACCAAAATTTTATTCCTGTGTTTTGTTGATATGTTCTATCTCTACATAACATGATTCTTCTATTATTTCTTAATTATTTTCCGGTGTTAAATTTATTTATTGAATTTTTACCATAGGAGGTTTTCTGTTTATTCTCCTTTGTATGAGTCCTTTATTTTTCCAGTATAGTTATGTCCATAATTTTTATTAAATCAAGAATTAATGTTTATATTATGATTATGTAAACATTATTTGAAGTGGATCTGTGCAGTGTACTATGATTAAATTTAATTTCAATACAACTTTGCATGTTTCTATAGTGCTGAATACTGTATGTAGCATTGTAGTTTATAATTTACCCCTAAGCTCTATTGGTATTGATTTGTTTTCAACACATTTAAACACATTATATGTGTACAATACAGTATTAACTATAGTCATCATGCTGTACATTAGCTCTTCAAAACTTACTCTTCCTACATAGTTGAAACTTTGCACCCTTTTGTTGGAGGAGGTCATCAAGAAGATGTGGCCACTAGTTGATCCACAAGCTAGAATTGGGTAATCTGGGCACTTGAAGGTGCTTTGCCTCCTCCCCATCCTTGAATGCAAATGCTGTTAGCCATCCTAGAGTTAGAAGCTGCCCAATGACACAGCCTTGAGAGAGTAATGTGTTGTTAAAACTATATGGATGGCATATGTGACAGAACCCACTTGAGGACTCTATATAGTCTTTTAAGATTATGGTGGACTGGTGCAGAGATCAACTCATATTGCAGATACCCAAGACAAGCCTTGTGTGGGGGGCCCTGGCTGAGTAGCTAAGTTGGTTAGAGTATTGTCCAAAAACACCAAGGTTGCAAGTTCAGTGCACAGTCAGGGCACATACAAGAATGAACCAACGCATGCATAAATAAATGGAATAACAAATCAATGTTTCTCTCTCTGTCTCCTTCCCTTCCTATCTCACCTTAAAATCAATAAATAAAATTTTTTTTAAAAGGCAAGCCTTGTGTGTAATAAGTTATCTTGCTTATTAAATCTGCCACTTACCATTCTGGAGTGATCTTTCTTGTCTCTTCCACTCTGTGTAGAGCCAGTTTATGAATGAACAATTGGCAAGCCAGCTGGGAGACTGAAGAAGTGGGCCTTGGGAAAGAGAGATTGGGGTGGGGGTACTTTCTGAGTTGGCCACCAACCTCTATGTAGAGAGGGTGGTTCATGTGTCAGATGTGGACCACAGTGTGAGTACAAGTACACCACGGAAACACTAGCTGTTTGGCCCTTTGTTTGAGGAACAGCTCACAGTGCACTGTGCCACAGAAGGAAAGTTGACTGCTGTGCCGAGCTGGTCTCCACTGTGGCAGTTTGTTCACTGACACCCAACTATACTCTGAAGCTTGAGTTAGAAAATTGTAAGAAAAGCTGAGATTAGAGAAGACGTGATGTCCACTACCTTGATAGCTTTGGCTCTAGCAGATGAAGTGGGGAAGCAGGATAATAAATTAGAGACTTCAGTGTGTTGTTTTGCAAAGCTAAAAAGGTGTAAACTGCCTCAAATTAAGGTCCAACTGCTTGTGACAAAGTCTGATTGCATACTAAAATGTGGAATCCCTAAGAAAGTGTGGAGAATGAAGAAGATGTTGTGGTGATTGACAGTGAAATGGAGGAAACGCCCTATGCTCTCCCACCCCTAACACAAAGGAAAGCGAAAACATATCAACAACATCCCCAGCCAGTAGGGCAGCCCCCAATCAAAGAGTATTCATGATGAGAGAAAATATTCCCATTAAGCTTACTGATATAATTGTGAAGTTCAAGCAAAAACCCAGATCAAGTATGCAAGCATGGTTAGTGCAGCTATAGCATGTGGGAATGAAAGCATTTCTCTGGCCCTGCAAGAGGAAGAAGAAATGAGCAATATCACCCCACACCCTGTCTCCCAGCCATGGTTACATGACATTCAGAAGGTTCAGGGTACTCACTATAGTTTAGATCATTCTAATCTGTAGGGAGACTTGGCCCAATGAGGGGTATCTCCCTGGGCATGTGGGACTCTGGAAATCTATAGAGGAAGTACAAAAATTCCTAAGGGAGTTGGAAATGAGGCATGTCATGTATGTTCCTATCTTGGAAGTCCCTGATTGGACCATATTGTCTATAGGAATGAAAGTCAAGATAATCTAATCTTCCCTAGCACCTGGTATGGGACTCTGATATCCATGCTGAGCCTGATCTCCGGAGAAGACATTTATGATATTGGGTAATCCATTGCTGATCTGAGGGAGACAGAAAAATTCTGGGAAAAGGCACAGGCTGTGGTAAAGATCTGCATATCAGAGAGGGAGCTGGAAAAGCCAAATGTGTATCCCATTTAACTATAAACGGCACAAGTAATCTGGAAGCAAATGTAGTTTCAGCTCATTGCTGCTGGGACCTCACCTAAACAGGTAGACCGGCAGCCCATTGCTGTGTTGATCAGAAAGTGTAAAACCTTAAAACCTGAATAACAGTTCAGAACTGCCTACCTTCCTCTGTCATCTCTGATGCCCTGCTCTACAGCAGAGGCTGGGGCTATACAGTCGTATTTGGTGTGGATGCCTCCCATGCTCCACGTATAGAAAGGCCAACATCACCTCCAGGGAAGGGCCATCAGGTGTGATTAAGGGCCTCACCTTGAGCTCACACTTTCCTGATCCTCCAAAAATAAACAAAAGTTAATGGTTTTGGTGAATACTGGAGCTGAATGTACTCTAATACATGTCAACCTCTACAAGTTTTTCTGCTCCCCTCAGCACCGGCAATGATTACAGAGAGTAAAATGTATAGTCAGGAAGGTCTCTCTGACATAGGAAATGAAGAGTTCTCCCTCACAAGAATATGAAGTTTTTATCTGTACAATGCTGTTGACAGTGGTTGGTGAACGGAAGCCCAGGGAGTCTCCGCTTGGCTGAGGTGGTAGCAGAGGGAAGTTCTTACACTGAGTTAACAAAAGGTCCTACCCACCCCCCACCCCTCTTGTGCTGCATCAGGAGTGGGACCAGGAGAAGGCTGGCACATGGGTGATAGAAGTCAAAATGCTGGCAGGGGAAGGTACTAGACCAAAGAGGCCTGGCAGTCTAGCCTGGGGAAAGAAGGGATGGGAGGGAAGGTAGACCCACCCTGAGCAAGTGAAATTTTGGGAAGTTTTGAGAAAGCACTTGGTTCTTCCCACACCTAAGCTAATATAAACCCAGGCGGAAAAAGAAGGCTCTCTTGCTCTCTGTCTTTCTGGCTTGTGACCTGCACTTGGATGGGGGACTTGCCTTTTCTCTCCATGGGTCACATGGCCTATGGCTTTCAGGAGGAACCCTTTCTCGCTATCTTGCCAACCTTGGAATGCATTTACAGGTGCATTCACATGCTCACTGGGCCTTGAGGCCCCAGCCAGCTCCACACACAGGCTCCAGGAGGAAGCCTGAAATGAACGGCAGCTGGGAATAAGCTGAGCTACAGGGATGACCACTTAGCAGCTGCCTGCAGGCTTCAAAGGACTATATTTTAAATTGGAGCAGCTCTGGACACTGTCTTTTGTCTTGTCTTGCTGTGGAGATGAGCTTTAAGATGGGAAGTCCATCCTCCGAGATTGTGCAGCAGCTGAATAAAAGCTCTTTTGCACCAGCAATTGCCTCACCAGTTTGGCTTTTGTGGCAGCAAGCAGCAGATCCCCATTTTTTGTTCAGCAATAATACTGGAGAAAACTGAGTATTGATATCCTACATGGTCAAACTCTGCAAACCTCTGTTGGTGAATTCTGCCTCTGGGTTAGAATAATCAAACTGGTATTGGGGACCAGTAGGTCTACATTCCTACAAAGAGTGGCAATTGTCTCACAATATAAATTGCCTGGAGGGCATGATCAATTTTGCTCTTCAGTTGCTGTGTCCTTTTTAGTACTTTTAAGCAGTATATTAATGGGGCTTTGGGTGGGGAAATGGCACATGCATCTGTTTAACCAACAAAACCCCCATTTCATCTTAATGATATATTATATGTATATTCAGATATATTGCTTTTCAGGAAGAGGATTTTGTCCTGCATATATTACTTGAATATAATGCTGACACTTCTTCTATTGGTCCTTAGTGCGTTTCCATTGCCAGCCTTTCTGCAAGCTCTACTGTTTTTTAGATTGAGAACAAAATTTTATTACTAAATCCTTAGTTTTTACCTTATGATTTCTTTTTTTCACAGAAACTCGTCTTTCTCTCAATCTTGTTGACTTCCCAAACAAACATTCCCAGTGAATGTGTTTCTTTTCTCAGATATTCCAGTTATTGTTATAGATAGAAGTCACTTTTTTTCTTCCCTATTGAAGTCCATACCACTTGGTTATACCACCTTTTCTCAATACCCACAACTGTAGTATATTGATACCTCGATTACCCTTAATGTTGTAAGTAATTGAGATGTGGGCTCACAGTTTTCCTCTTTGTACATTCATCATTGGTAGTGAGAGAGAATGCACATTGGTATTAGGGTTAGACTTATTAGGGTTGATATCTAGCTCTGATGTTTACCTAAAAGTTGCTAACCATTACCCATTTTTAACTGAGACTTGGGGAAAGAGATCTCCCTCTCAGCTCTCTACCTCTGCCGTAATAACAAGCCCAGTAAAAAAGATAGACTACAAAAGCCAGAGATCAATAATCTCACGTGGGGCTTCTTTGACTAGCCAGGCCTCAGTCAACTAGCCAGCTGCCCACAAACATGTAGGGGAGTCCAGCCAAGATGACCAGGGCTGCCTTTAAAATCCATAGCATTATTTTACACTGATTATGGGGTAATGATTTTTATTTATAGTGCTCTTGAAGTATTGTATTAAATGAGCTACTCACAGTGCATGTTCTAAATATTATTACTCACAAAATCTCCAGTCCTAAATTGATACTTCTTTTGACATCTTGGCCTAATTGTTTATACCTTCAACACTTCATAACTTCAATAATTTCAATCTTTATTCTACTTCAACCACTTATGAAACAATTCCAGGTCACCTTGTATCACTTCCTGAAAATTTCCAGTTATAAGACTCAAGATACAAAAATGAAACTTGCGATTACAACCTTCTTTCAGTATGGTGTAGAATGCAATTAAGTCAATAGTTATGATATGTTTTGATAATTTTAATATGGAGATGAATTCATTCATATACACAAAAATGTTATAAATAAAAATAAGATACTGGAGGAAATTGTCATCTTTGTTGGGTTTGTTTTGAGTGACCAAGAAATTTTTCATTAAAACTGATTTTTAATGGATATTTCTCCACAGAGATTTTGTGGAGAATTTATTATAAGTAGAGTTACTTAAAATAGTGAGACTGCAGGGACTAATACTAACCACTAAACCAAATATTTATAGATCAAACTACTGTAAAAGTCTTCAAAAAACAATGTTGAGTACTAAATGACTCTTGAACATAGTTGGATTTAGGAAACACTCGTGGGTTTTGTACAAAGAAATAGAAACCCCATAGAGAGCTCTTTAAATCATCTTAACATCTCTAGAAATTTAGTAGCCCTGATCTTTTTAAAGTCTGCAAACCAACTTTAGGTCAATAAAAATTACATCTCAAGAAGTCTGTGTCAATTCCTAACTTGGTCTCAAAAAATCTTGCTTAGTGCTGTACTCTTTTTTCTCTCACAGTTTCTCTATCAGTGTGCTTTTTAATTAATAATACCTGGAGGTGAATGATTGCTGATTTGTCCTGCATTCTTTATGATATCTAATATATAAAATTTACTTTTTAAAAAATTTCATGTTATCTTATCCTCATGTTCACAATGAACATCAAATATGTTAACAATTCAGGTCCATAATCCCATGGTAATGGTCAGATTTCTGGATCCACTCCTGGTATCAATGAAAATATCAACTAGGTATTGGCAATCCATGGATCCACAAAGATAAAGAAAACTCAATGCATGTACTCCATATAGCATATGTGCATGTTTAACTGAACAAATAAAGGAAGTTGAGATGCTGAGACACCTGCAACATCTGGAAATGATGGTTACCTTTCTAAGACTGAAAAGGCAGAGGAGAAAGAATAGTCTTAGTGGAGCCACAGAATCAGAGCCATTTGATGAAAACTGTTGTTACAGAAAGATACAACTACTATCAGAGACTGGTGGCAAAAGGGGGTAAACAGAAGAACTACCTTGGTGTCTTTTTGTTTCTGCTCATTGATTGTGTGTGTCTCCCATGGGGTGAGTACAACTGGAGGCCATATTATAAAAAAATTCTAGTGATCCAGTCATAAGGTTAGCCTGGTATAATGAAGAGCAGAAATTGTGAGAGAGTGGATTGTATATGTGGAAAAAAACAGTAATAATCCATTTAGGAGGTAGCAGTTACGCCAATACCAAAAATGCAAGAACAAGAATTTGTCATCTGGAAAAATGTTGATGAGAAGAATGTTATACACACATACACACACAACAAGACATTTTTCCAAAAGCTGGGCATTGAGACATTGTACATATATAAAATTAAAAGAAGATTGGTATCGCTGAGGTATAAAGTGGGAAGTAGGGCAGGGACAAGAGGATCTTAAGTGATTCAACATCTTCTAAAACAAATCTGGAAATTTAGATTTTTCATCTAGGAGCAATAGAAAGACACCTGGTGGCTTTACGCAAAGGTGTGATAAAGTCATTTTTTTTTTAAGAAAGTGCATTTTAACTACAATGAAAATAGATTGGAATAGTAAATGCAAAGAGATGAATTAATAAATAACTGTAGTGTTTTAGGTATAAATGGGATTAGGAATAAGACTAACCATTAGAATGAAGATAGATATGGAGAGAGAGTGTAAACAATGGATTTGGGGAGAGACAGGAAGAGGGAGAGAGAGGAGGATGCCTATTTCCTATATGTTGGCATGTTACATGTCTGTATATTTGGGACACTCCCCTATTTTATTTTATTATTTTATTATTTTATTATTTCATTTATTGTTCGGTTACAGTTGTCCTACCTTTCTCCCCATTGCCCACCCCTCCTCCATCCCCCTAGTCCCACAATCAGCCCTACCCCATTGTCCGAGCCTATGAATCCTCTGTTCCAGTTGCTTTGCTTGACCCTTCACCCTCTTCCCCCGGTTTTACCCCTACCCCCTTCCATCTGGTCACTGTCAGTTTTTTCTTTATTTCCAAGTCTCTGGTTCTATTTTGTTCATTTGCTTGTTTTGTTGATTAGGTTCCACTTATAGGTGCGATCATATGGTTTTTGTCTTTCCCAGTTTGGCTTATTTCACTTAACATAATGCTCTCCAATTCCATCCATGCTGTTGCAAAGGGTAGGAGCTCCTTCTTTCTTTCTGCTGTGTAGTATTCTATTGTGTAAACATACCACAGTTTTTTGATCCACTCATTTACTGATGGGCACTTAGGCTGTTTTCAGCACTTGGCTATTGTAAATAACACTACTATGAACACTGGGCTGCATAGATTCTTTTGGGTTGGAGATTCAGGATTCTTAGGGTATTATCCCAGCAGTGGAGTCATCTTTCCTATAATATCTTCCTTGTTGAACTCAATTGTAGTTACAAATGCCTTATTGTGTCAGTGTAGATGATTCTGAGCCTGTACCTCTAATTAAAACCTTTAAAAAGAAATCCAGCCTCACATAATCAGTTACAAACATTTCTATCCAAATATTGCATGAATTTCTGAAACCCTACATGTTTTAAGTGAGCTCAGTTGTCTTTCAATCTACATCTGCTCACTTTCCAGATTTTCTGTATTATTTTAATGGTGCCACCATTCTACAAATCTCTTACCCTTAAATCTTGGAATCATCCTTTATTTATTCTTCTTTCTTGATTTATCATCATGTGTAATCTGAAAAATCATGCCAGATCTAACTTTTTATAACTTAAACTTATAACTTTTGTCCCTTCTTTTCTCTACTCACTTTGACTCCGTCTCTACTCACTTAGGCTGCCATTTCCTTGCAAGTGGACAGTTACGGTGTCCTCCTAACTTGCCTGATTAGGTTTTCTTCCAATACATTAGGTAAAATTAATCTCTAACATAGTCTTGATTATGTCACTCTCTTGATGAAAAATTATCAAAATCACTCTTTATAAACCAGTTTAAATCCATATTTGTTATCATTCCATTCATTGCATTTTTGTTCTCTTCCTTTGTATTTACATTGATCAAAAATTCCTTTAAAAGTCATCAAATTTTTCCTTTCTCATAATTCACTTGAAAACCATGTCCAGTCCTTTGTGTTAAATCTATCTTATCAGTTGTGTGAGTAAAAAAACAAATCACTATAGTCAGGCATATAGATTTCCTAAATACTATGTTTTGACAACATATATTTGTAATAAGAGCTATTGATATTAAGCCATATGGAACATATTGATATAGTTAGTTATATTGGTAAAACTATTTTAAAAGATTGATTCTATACTGCTTCTTCAGACAGATTTTTCCCAAGGTCTTCTTAACAGTAATAGCTTCCTTAGATAGCATTATTGTAAACATAAAGGAATTAATCATAATTGTTTATTGAGAAACAGAAAACATTTGACTTCCTGGAAATAAGATTTTTGTATCTATAAATGGGGATAATAGCACTTGCTCTATATACTTGACAGAATTGTTGTGATGGCCAAAAAAAAAATTTTAAGAATGTAGATGATATTAAATAGAAATATATTACATACAGATCCTATATCTGTTCCTTCAAAATCCCAAACAGAAACAAATGTGAGGAAACTGCTTATTTTAAGGGAAGATTACTACTAATATGAATCTTTTTGAAATTATTAATTATAATGTTGTGCATGTTTAAAGAACACTTAAACTCCCTAAGTCAGATTTTATATTTGAAAAATTGGATTAATATCTGATACTCAGATGTGGAGTCTCTATACTGTGTTTGGTAAGATTTTCATTAAGTCTTAATTTATTCAAATCTCCTTGTAACAGATAAGATAGACCAAAATATGTGAAATAAATTCCATGTAGTAAAGCTGAGTCAGTATTATTTATACTTGATATACATTAATTATATCTCTTCGTTACTTAAATAAAATCAAACAAGATTTCTAGCTTCAGTTTCTAACAACTCTTCTAACCACATTAGGTTAAAATGTTGAATAAATAAAAATTAGCTGCTGGAAGCAGCAATTATTTGAATTATAAGGAAATAAAATAAATAACAAGTGGTAGAAACAATTTCAAAACATGAAGGAAGAGGTTAGCATTCTTCAAACTGAGTTCTTCATATCCTTGGGGTTCTATGGGTGCTCTTTAAGGTCATTGCATGGGTGGTGGTAAGCTATGCAATAGAACCTTGGGACCTCCACTTAGCTTCTGCTAAGTAGTTTGTTTCCATTTGTTTCATGTATAGAGGCTTTTTCCAAAATCTTTTGAGAAAAGCTTTCTGTTGGGTTTTCTCCCTGTCAGTTCCTATAGTGACTTCCCCAAGAAAAAAAGTTTGAAAAATTTTGTTGTAGAGAAAGAGACTTTTTTTCTGCAATGGATATTATACTGTTTATTATATTACATTAAAGTAGTTGATTTCCAATAATAATGATATGTCATGAAGAAAAGTTTAAACTACATTCACATAATTCTCTCTCAGAATGCAACTGAGTATTAGGGATAAACTGTACTAGTCTCCAGAACTTAATGAAAGTTGCTTTAGATGGCAAAAGGAACCTTGCCAATGAGATTAAATTAAGGATCTTGAGAAGGAAAATCACCCTGCACCATAGGGGTGGGCGCAATGTAATCATAAGGGTCCTTAGGTAAAGAACACAGGAAGGTCAGGGTCAGAGAGGAGGGAGATGTGGTAATAGAAGCAGAGAGCAGAGTGGTGTAATTTGAACATGGAAAAAGGTACCACAAGCCAGAGTTCACGATACCACCAGAAGCCGGAAAGGGCCAGGACATGGATTCTCACCTCTCTTTGCCATTCTCTAGAAGAAACCAAACCTGCCGGCACCTTGAATTTAGTTGAGTGAAACTGATTTCAAATGTGTGACTTTCAGAATTTTAAGAGAACAAAAAGGTATTTTTTAATCCATTGAGTATCTGGTAATTTGTTACAACACCTTTAAGAAACTAATATAGCATGTAAGATATTTGCCTATCTGTGGTCAGTATGTATGTCATTATTACAGCTTCCTGTGACAACATTTTCTGTTCAAGTTCTTATGAAGTTTCTCTATGTCAGTCATACATTTATTTATAAACTAAGTGCATATAATATATTAGTTGCTTTTTTAGATTTTATACATAAACAAATTATTGTTTCACAGTTCCAAATCTTGAGAGTCTAGGAGTTCAATTGAAGGAACAGATATTTAAGAAGTAGTTATGGTAATGTGTGGATTTCTTTGTGATAGTGTGATTTATAATAAGAAACATATTTGATATTTGTCTGTACACACTAACACAGGGCTCGTAGGACCCTTATAAATCCCCAAGTGATAAGAGCACTAGGAGCATGTTTTATTCTAATGAGGCAACTCTGGGTGGTCTCCTAGGTGGTTTCTGGATGAGAACTGGTCACCAGTAAGACCAAATTATGATTAAATGCTTGGGAATTTTCAACTACCCCTCACCCCCCACAATTCTCTGAGGAAAGGAAAAGGGCTAAAAATGGAGCTAATGATCCATCGCACCCATGTGATTACATCTCTGTGAAAATCTCCATAACATGGGGCTCAGATAACTTTGAGGTCAGTGAACACATCCATGTACGGGCTGGGTGATACACACCAACTTAATGGGAGCAGGAGACTGTGCTTGGGATCCTCCCAGACCTTGCTCTGCATATCTCTTCACCTGGCTATTCATCTGTCTCCTTTATCATATCTTTTAATAAACTGATCAGTGTAAGTGGTCTTCTGAGTTCTGTGAGCTAATATAGCAAATTAATTGAGCCTGAGGAGGGGGTCATGAGGAATTGCAAATAATAATCAGTAGGCTAGAAGCACAGGTGGCAATCTGGACTTGAACTTGGCATCTGAATTGGGTGAGAGCAGTCTAGAGGGACTGAACCCTTAACCTGTGGGATGTGACACTATCTCCAGGTAGGTAGTGTCAGAATTGAGTTAAATTGTAAGGACACCCAGTTGGCGTCACAGAGAATTGCTTGATGTGGGAAAAACCCCATACCTTTGGTGTCAGAAATGTTTTAAGTGTGGTTAACAGTGAGAAAGTAAAGGAGGAACACATAGGAGGAGGAAGATTTAATATTTTCTAGAATCCTATAAAAGATGTATGCATAAAGGAACATTGTGATAATTTAAAGGAGAGCCTAATCTTATCTGGGAAACGCTAGAAAGGCTTCATGGAGAGATGATGCTTGGGTTAAGTCATAAAGAATCAGAAGAAACTTTCCAGGGATATTAAGTCTGAATAGAAAATTCTAAGCCAAAAAAGAGCAATGTGAAAAATTTTAGCCTAGTCAAGCAACTACCGAAATATTGGAATTTGGGGAATAATGAGTGATTTTAAAGAGGATGCTAAATCTGTTACCATTAGGGTGATGAATACATACAATGAAATACTATTCATCTGTTATCATTTATAAAAAATTTTAAAAATAAGGAAATCATAACTGTATTAAGTTATAAATGAAGATGGGTGGAATGGTTAATTTGTTGTATAACAAATGAAAACAAGATTTTTTTAAATATGCATTGTGTTTATAAGATGAGTACTAACGTTTCTTCTGGCTATATACCTATTATTTATATACTTATATATATACTTATATATAATTATATATACTTATTATATTCCTAATTACTTATTATTATTCCTAATTATATATACTTATATAATTCCATTAGATTTAAGTGAACTTTATTCTAAGTTCCTAAGCTGATAGAAATAAAGATTGGAACAGATTGTAGAAAACATTCATGTGTGATAGGAAGGTTGTGTTTTCTTTCATTTTTAAAGGACCTATTATTAGTACATTATTTTTATGCACAGCATGAAAAGTTTTTCAAATATTTGTATGTTAGCATTTATACAAATATCTGGGTGCTTAAATGGATTATTTGTTGTTCGTTTATTTGCTTTGTTTTGTTTGTTTTGCATTGCTTTTCATTAGGATGTTCCAGGATTATGCAGCTGTAGTCAAGGTCTTTATTTATTTTGTTCTATTCAGGATAACCTCTTACTTTAGCAGTGGTAATTTCAAAATTCTCATTCCTTTCCCCACCACTCTTTTAGAGAAGTATGAATGTCTATTGTTTGCCACTGTTGTTACTCCTCTAATGTGAAGGCCACCTGTCATTGAAAAGAGTTTCCATGCTCCAGTGAGGCAGATACGATGTTTTAAAATATATTCTAAGATTTATTTAATAGGTTTGACCTTTCCAGAAATTGTCCTTATCCATCATTATAGTACATGATCAATCATTTCATACTTCATCATCTATAAAAAAGCATTAACAATATGGGAGAGAGTTTATGTTCTGTTTTTCTCTAGAGATTTATATCAAAACAATTTGGACAGCTCTGCTAATTAAGGGTGGGGAACTCAAAAATGTGGACCAATATGTCTGCTCTTAAAAGGGTCAGGGTCTTAAGTGAACCTTTTCTGAATCTATATCTTTAGATTTCAGGTACATAGAGAATGGGTACAGTAATTTTTCTTTGTTTTATTTGTGTGTGATTGGTCTATTTAAATAAATATGCCTTGATTTCTGGCATTTTGGTTAGCTTAAAATTAAGGTAATATTTATGATTTTTCAAATATATGAAACAAACAGTTACAGGAATGGTTAATAAATCACATTCTATGGTTAGGTGCTGCCAAAATTTAACTGTTTCATGGTTGGCTTGATTATTTTGACTTTCACTGTAGTCTCACTTCAAACAATGGATAGACTTGGAAGGTAGTTTACTTGGTGAGTCTTCATTTAAAATGAATAATTTGCAACGTGTAATTTTTACCTTGAAAACTTTACCAAAATTAACCTTTTGTAAATTAAGTTTGAGTTCTTAAAGAAAAAATGATTCCTTTCTCAAAACCACAGGGACACTTCTTGAGCAGGATCTAGTCTCATGTACCTAATATAATTTATAACAATGTCTACTGGGATAAAACATGGTTTTTTAATTATTTTTCTATCAACCAGTGTGTAGGCTCACTAACTACTAGTTGGATAAATAAATATCAGAAGACAGTGTGATTTTTTTATTATAGTCCTTTTAATGTCAATTTGAAACTACTAAAAGAATAGTAAGTGGGGAAACAGAAGTGACAGTCTGTTTTTAAAATTAAAAGAAATACACACAAAAATCAAAAAGCAAACAACCTCATTACTATTCTCTATTACAACATCAAATTGAGCAAGAGAAAAGTGGAAGGACTGCCGCAGAAGTAGAGACAACGCATATCTATTCCACCTGGACTATTAAAGATAAAATATGTGAAGGGGTAATATTAAAATTATTTTAAAACATAATATGTATGTTTAACCATGTAGGTCATCAAAATTCCAATTTAAGGATAGAAACAATCTACCACTTAATGATAAGCAATAACCTACATATGATCATACAGTATACAGCTCAAAAGCAAAGCAGATCCCACTCTACTGAACCTCTTGTAATAAACTTTGAGTTTATTTAACCTACCATGTTTTACATAATACAATTTCATAAGGAACTAGCATTATTTATGATTTTTTTCAACTTCACTATTTTTTTATTGTCATTCAGTTACCGTTGTCCCCATTTCCCCTGCAAGTCCCCCGTGCCCTAACCTCCCCCACCTCCCACATTCAATCCTCCCCAGCTCCGTTGTCTTTGTCCGTGGGTCCTTTATACATGTTCCTTGATGACCCTTCCCCTTCTATCTGCCCTTGTCCCCCTCCCTCCTCCCTTCTGGTTACTGTCAGTTTATTCTTTATTTCCATATCCTTGGTTATATTTTTCTTGTTTGCTTGTTCTTTTGATTAGGTTCCACTTACAAATGAGATCATGTGGTATTTGTGTTTCACTGTCTGGTTTATTTCACTTAGCATATTGATTGCCTGTTCCATCCATGCTTTCATGAAGGTAGGAGTTCCTTCTTTCTTTCTGTTGCATGGTATTCCATGGTGTAAATGTACCATAGTTGTTTGATCCACTCATTTACTGATGGGCACTCTTACTGATTAGCCTGTTTCCAGCACTTGGCCATTGTATATTTTGCTGCTATGAACATTGGGGTGCATAGGTTCTTCTGAACTGGTGTTTCAGGATTCTTAGGGTATAATCCCAGCAGTGTAATTGCTGGGTCTAAAGGTAGTTCCATTTTCAGTTTTTTTGAGGAAATTCCATACTTTTCCACAGCGGCTGTGCCAGTTTGTATTCTCACCAGCAGTGCACTAGGGGTCCCTTTTCTCCATATCCTCATCAGTACCAATTGTTTGTTGATTTGTTTATGATGGCCATTCTGGCTGGCATGAAGTGATATCTCATTGTGGTTTTAATTTGCATCTTTCTGATGGCTAGTGATGCTGAGCATCCTTTCACATGTCTTTGGGCCCTGTGTATGCCCTGCTTGAAAAAGTGTCTGTTCAGGTCCTTTGCCCATTTTTTAATTGGATTGTTTGTCTTTCTGGTGTGGAGTCATGTGAGTTCTTTATATATTTTGGAGATCAAACCCTTGTCTGAGGTATCATTGGCAAATATGTTTTCCCATACAGTTGGTCCCTTTTTTATTTTGTTGATGTTTTCTTTAACCAGAAAGCTTTTAAAAGCAGAAGCTTTTTAATTTGATGTATCTGAAATTTTCCTGCATATATTCTCCTCTAGAGCTTTTATGGTGTCATGACTTATATTTAAGTCTTTTATCCATCTTGAGTTTATTTTTGTCTATGGTGTAGGTTGGTGGTCTAGTTTTATTTTTTTGCATGAACTTGTCCAGATCTCCCAACACCAATTATTGAAGAGGCTATTTTTACTTCATTTTATGCTTCTACTCCCTTTGTTAAATATTAATTGACCATAATGACATGGGCTTATTTCTGGGCTCTCTAGTCTGTTCCATTGGTCTATGTATCTGTTCTTATGCCAGCAGCAGACTCTTTTGATTATGGTCACTTTATAAAATAGCTTGATATCAGGTATTGTGATCCCTCTTTGTTCTTCTTTCTCAAAATTGCTAAGGCTATTTGGGTCATTTATGGTTCTACATAAGTTTTTGAAATATTTGTTCTATATCTGTGAAATATGTTATTGGTATTTTGATAGGGATTACATTGAATCTATAGATTATTTGGGTAGTATGGACATTTTAATTATGTTAATTCTTTCAATCCATGAATGCAGTATATACTTCTGTTTATTTGTGTGTTTCTTAATTTCTTGTTTCAGAATTCTGTAGTTGTCTGAGTATAGGTCTTTTACCTTGTTGGTTAAGTTTATTCCTAAGTATTTTATTTTTCTTGTTGTTGCAGTAAATGAGATTTTACCCCCTAATTTTGTTTCTGATATTTCATTGTTAGTGTACAAAAATGCCTTCAATTTCTGAATGTTCAGTTTCTATACTGCCATTTTTCCAAATTCATTTATTAGGTTGAGTTTATTTTATTTTTGGTGGAATCTATAGGGTTTTCTACATACACTATCATGTCATCGGCAAACACTGACAGTTTTACTTCCTCCTTTCCAATTTGGATGTTTCTTATTTCCTTTTCTTGTCTGATCACTGTGGCTAGAACTTCCGATACTATGTTGAATAGAAGTGGTGAAAGCAGACACCTTTGTCTTGTGCATGATTTTAGGAGGAAGGCTTTTAGTTTTCACTTGTTGAGTATGATATTGGCTGTAAGTTTCTCATCTATAGTCTTTATTATGTTGAGGTGTGCTGTCTCTACTCCCACTTTGCTGAGTGTTTCTACCATAAATAAAGTGCTGTGTTTTATCAAATGCTTTTTCCATATCTATTGATATGATCAATGGGTTTTTGTCTATCCTATTGTTTATGTGATATATTACATTTATTGATTTGGTACATTGTAAAACTGTTAATCCTAATTTTATTAAATCAATCAATGTATTTTTCACTTATTTTATAGGTTCATGTTAGTACTTTCTAGCTTTAGTTGTGAATTTGATGTCCTGTGTGCCTGGCACACAGGCGGTTGCTTCAGCTTAATGCAAAATGGTGGTGAAGGACTAAAGCCTGGAGAAGACCCCCGATGGTAAGCATGCTGAGTATTATTTGGGAAGCTTCACAACACCCTCAAACCAGCACAAACCAGAATTCCCAGAGGGACAAAAGTCTGAAGAACAAGAACTTATGTAGGTAGGAAAAAGTAAACAGAGTTTTTAATTAAATTAAGGATCATAGAGTCAGATAGTAAAAAGATAAGCTACCCAAACTAGCCAAGTAAACCAGTGATAAGAGCAAGATTGCGTCAAGGGCAAATTTAATATATATGAAATAAATTTTAATTGGCTCATAATTGGATGATAGAACCAACCTTAAAAACTGGATTTTATACCAACCTTAAAAACTGGATTTTTCTTTATAACTTTATAACTTTAGTTTTGGTTTATAGATGATATTTATAGGTCAAAAAATCATATGAACTAATGACTTCAGTATGACTGTACATCTCTTTGGTTTTCTGAGGCTATATCAGAATGACCATGTTTTAAGCCTGATCACAAAGGTTAACAATACCCCTGATAGGTTGAACCTTACCATTCTGTTGCTGGGGAAGAACATTCTGTCAATAAGATTCTTTGTCTCTCTAGAACTTTAGTAGATAAGTAACAAAACTTCTGTAATTTAAACTCACTTTTTATGTTTCAATGACAAGCTTAATTTCTTTAATCAATATTTCTAATTCCTTTTAATGTTAATTAAAAATGTTTAAAGAATTAGACAAGAAAGATCACCTGATCCATAGTGAACATCACTGGCATAGGCAGGTCTCTTCTATGAGGGCACACCATGCAACCTGGGATAGTCAAGACAACAAATGAAAAACAAATCCCAATTCTAAAAGAATCAACATTTTCTGGAAACATTGTTGGAACATTCTTTCAAATATGAAAATTAAGGAAACTGATATTTTGAGTGTATAATATTCAAAAACTTCCCATTTGAGGTCCCTCATGGCATAGCAGAAACTTAGGGGTCAGGGAGACTTTGTATCAAATTCAAGCTTTATTAACTAGGGTGTATTATCTAATCTTTCTGATTCTCAGGTATCTGATTTTTATAATTTCTGCCTTGCAGTCCTATTGGAAGGGTAAATTTTGATCATTTACTTAAAACTTTTAGTACATAGTAGCTATTTTACCAAGTAAGATGAAATGTTTGTTTGTGGCTGTATTTATAAGAAATACTCTTTCTGAGATAGCACAAAGATTCAGATCTCTAAAAAAAATGCATTTTCAGTTCAGATATTCATACCAACTCAATTTAAAATACATAAAGACATTCCTTAAGTTATTTTTATTTTTGCATATGATACAAAATTTAAAATAAGCAACTTATTGTTCCAGTGCCAAATAGAGGATTTTCCTTATTGTTCCAAAAATTCAAATATTTTATTAAAATACATTTGAAAATTGCATGTAAGCACTCATACTACATTTATCCTTTTTTTATATTTTAAGTCAGAATTTTCAAAACCGTCTTAGCACAAATAGCTCAGTTACGCCCACAAATCACTGAATCTGTTTAGCATCTTTTGAAGAGGTGTAATTTTTTGAAAAATGTGACATTTGTTTTCGTGCCAGTTCATTTGTCAACATTAGTGTAATTAGCTCAAGTTTCATCAACTAGTTGGTGCAATCTGTTCAGAAAGCAACTCTGAATTTTGAATAGTCTTATAGACTCCAGTTATAGTTTAAGCCTATGGGATTTGATTTTAGTTCTTAGATGTGAAAAAAGCAGAGAATACCTTTTAATAAAGTCAGCATGATTTTTAAAAGAAAAATTCAGATTATATAGTATAGAAATGAGCATAAGAAATTTTGTAATATCTGTAGATATTTTAGGAAAGAATTAAAAATAATCTTTTTGAAGTTGTAATTTACCCAGAAAGAGTAATTATTTTATTATTAAGCACCTGAAGTAATTTAACCACATAAAGTATTTTAAATGCACTTATTTTAAATGTAAGAGTAGTCCAACTAGGCTGACATCAGAAGAATGGAAAAAAGATATTAACAATTATATTTCTTATTGATAGGAATTTGTCTCCACCATGAGGCAGAAAAAGAAAAAGCTTAGGAAAACTATTTTACCAAGGTACAATTTTTTGGAACAAATAAAAGTACACTTTCGCCTATGCAGATTCTTAGCACAGACGCTCTTATATTAGTAAGAGAAATTTTATAAATTGTGAGAGAAAGGTTTATTTTGTTTTTTCTTTGCTGGTACAGAATATGCTTAGAGCAAATATGTTTGAGGAACAAAGAATAGAAAACATCATCTCTGAAAATCTATATTTTCTGCTGCTATCATAATATTCATTGTAACCAATAAATGGTCTTGTAGTTTCAATGGCTAAATCTAAATAGAACGACTGGAAGTAGGAAATGCTCATTTTTATGATGAACAATGCAGATGAAAGAATTAGAATTTTTAAAGAAATCGCATAAATATCTAACATATGTTTACGGTCAATTTCCTTGGAAAAGATACACATACGCACACACCAATATCCCATACCACTGTCCCTGTTCTCAAGGACTTTATACTCAAGTTAGGGAGAACATATTTTGAGGACTAAAACCTTATATTTTTGACAAGTGAAGTCCAAATAATATTGCACAAAATGCAATGTTGACATAGAAGACATGGCACTTGAAGGGTAGGCCAGTTATTTTAACTGGTTATAATGCATCTTTGGATAAGAATGTCAGGTGACAGGCATCATGAAAAGTATATAGATGGGAGATGTCAAGTTCTGTAAGTGGAATGTTCTTTTGGGTGTGAGTTAGAGAAAGACTTTAGATATACTCATTTATCGATCATTAAATGAACTTTGGAAGTCAGCTAATTTTAGTCTCAATGCTTACATTGGCCAGTAGAAATCACTGGCATAGACTTAACCTTTGATATGCTTAAAATATGAAAACATCCAGAGAATGTAAATGTCCACACTAAATATATAAGAAAAACTGATATGAAGGAAGAAGAAAATACACAAATAATTGTCTTGTGGTTTCTTAAGGTGTTGAAACCACTGTTGCCATAGGAGATCATGATGGCGATGGCACTGGACAGCCTTGAAGAACTGGTAGAATTTAGTCATGGAGTGATCACGATAGTCCCACAATTTGTCACTGACCTTCTGAGAGAGTTGCAATTACTTTTGGTAATTCCTGAGCCCTCAGTACAATGTGAGGAAACAGGGACTTACTTAACACTGAGGAAAATAAATTATAAAGAAATCATTGAAAACTATCATAAAAGTGATGAAAGTAGAATAAACATGATGAAAGTGGATATCATTGCCTTGTTCCAGATATTAGAGGGAAAGCATTCCATCTTTCACCATTTAATATGTTGTTAGCTATAGGTTTATGTACATGTATTTTATTAGGTTGAAGGAATGCCTTTCTACTGCTAATTTGCTAAGAATTTTTATTAAGAACAGTTGAGTGTTTATTGAAGCTACTCCATGATATTGCTTCTTTGGAATCCATTTTATGTGGCTAAGTGGCCTGTGGGGTTTTAAACTGACACTACCAACCTCATGCAAATGTTAAGCCCTAGACAATAGCCCCAGAGTCACAAGAAAATATAAATTCCTGATAAGATTTCCCTAATAACCTCATCATGATCAACAGTCTCCCTTAACTCCCGGTGTCTTCCCCCTGTGGGGCCCGTGATGAAACCTCTGTGGAGCTTAACAAAACCCCATTCTTTTTTATTTGAATTGCCCAATTCAGCCTTAGCGAGGGAACCCCACAACACTCCATCCACAGAACCTAGTAGAGGCATGTTCTGCTTTCCTGCCTGACCCATGCCCTGACCTCTCTGTGTGGCCCCTCGAGGCATGCTTCGTACTTCTCTAGGGCCTGTGAATAATAAACTTCACTATTTCAATTTCTACTGTGGTCTATTTTTGAAACTCCACTCACCATCTGGCACTCTGTGCTCCATTTAACAAAAGTTAATTCAACAAAATCATAACAAGAACTGAAATTGTGTTTTGTCAAATGCATTTCTGCATTCAATGAGATAATCATGTGTTTCTTTCTTACATGGATTATATTGATTCATTTTTACATATAGAATCATCCTTGCATTTCTGGGATAAACACCATTTGGTCATCTTGTAATATTATTTTTTATATTACTGGATTTAATTTAATAAGATTTTGTTGAGGACTTTTGTTGAGGAGAGAGATTGGCCTGTAGTTTGTTTCTTATTTTCCTTGTTTTTGTACTGTTTTTGTATTGTGCGGGTATCAAGGAAATCCTGACTTTGAAAAATGAGTTGGTGTTTCCTCTTCCTCATCTCTTTCTCGAAGAGATGCTGTAGATTGGTACTATTTTTTCTTTAAAAGTTTGGGAGAATACATCAATAAGACATGTGTGCATGGAGATTTCTTTTCAAAAGATTCTACCTACAAATTCAATTTTTTAAATAGTTATAAGGACTTTCAGATAACCTATTTTGCCTTTGGGTTTAGTAGTTTGTGATTTTTAAGGACTTAGTCCATTTTATCTAATTTGTCAAAATTATGGAAAGGATATACATACACACACACCAATTTCCAATATCATTGTCTCTATTTTCAAGGACTTTATACTCAAGTTGAGGAGAAGCGTGTTTGGAGGAATAAAACCTTATATTTTTGACAAGTGAAGTCCAATAATATTGCACAAAATACAACTTCAGCATAGAAGATATGGCAATTGAAGTGTAGGTCAATTATTTTAATTGGTTGCAATGCATCTTTGGATAAGAATTTAATAGAATTGTGTATAGTGTTCTCTTCAATAATATTTCTGTGGGGTCTGTAGTAGTATCCTTGTTATTTTTAAAGAAACACCTTGTCAGAATCTCTAGTGATGTTCTTTCTATTATTCAGGGTATTAATAATTTGTTACTTTGTTTTTTAAAAAAAAATATTGCTAGAGGTTTATCAGTTTCTTTCTTTTTCTCAAAAAACCAAATTATACTGATTTTCTTTTGTTTTCCTGTTTTTAATTTTATTGATTTCTACTCTTATTTTCTTCCTTTTTGATTAATTTAAAATTATTACTTTTTAGTTTCTCGAATGTATCTTATTGATATGAAATTATTTTATAGTGAAAGCATTCAATTCCATAATGTTTCGCTAAATCTTGCTAGTTATATCACACAAATTTTGATATTGCATTTTCATTTTGTTAAATATATTTTCTAATTTTTTTCTTAGACTTCCTCTTTTACCCACATATATTTTAGGATCATGTTCTTGAATTTCCAAGTGATTAAAGATTTTCCTATTTTTCTCTTACTGATTTCTGGTTTAATTCCAGTATGTCCCAAGGACATATTTTAAATGATTTCAAGTTTTTTTATTGTGTTAGGCAGAAGCGGATTTAACTGCGGGCGCACCGAACGTGTGCCCTGGGTCTCGACTTCTGAAGGCATGTACTTTTATCTTCCCTGTCCCTCTCTTTTTTTTAAGGGGCCCAATATTATCTTCTGCTCCCAGGGCCTCAGCCCACATTAATCTGCCTCTGGTGTTAGGTTTGTTTTATGACTGAGTATATAGTCTATCAGGTTGAATTTTCCGTGCACTTGAAACGAATGTGTAATCTGGTGTTGTCCAGTGTTCTATCAATGTCAATTAGATACAGTCAGTTGACAGTGTTGTTCAGTTATTCTGTAAACTTGTTGACTTTTATTTCCACTAGTTTTATCCATTAAGCTGAGATAAGCTTAAAAATATTCAACTGTAATTGTAATTTATCTATTTCTTTTCAGCTTTGTCAGCTTTGGCTTCATGTATTTTGAAACTCTTATTGTCTGAGTACATATTTAATATTGTTATATCTTTTTAGCAACTTGACACTTCATTCAATATGCAGTCTACCTATTGCTTTACCTCTGATATTTTTTTGCTCTACAGTCTACTTTGTCTGACAATGATATAGCCATTCCCACTTTCTTTTGATTAATATATGCATAGTATATCCTTTTCTATCATTTTACTTTTAACCTACTCATATTATTATATTTGAAGTGAGATTCTTGCTGACAGAATATATATGGGTCATTTTCTTTGTAATCTATTATTACAATCTCTGTCTTTTTAATAGTTATATTTAGATCATTATATATACTTAATATTATTATTATTATTATTATTTTTATCCTCATCCAAGGATTTTTTTTTCATTGCTTTTAGAGAGAGAATAAGGAAGAGAGGAAGGGAGAGAAAGATTGATGTTAGAGAGCAATGTCGATTGGTTGCCTCCCGTAAGTGCCTGGACCATAAATACAACCTGGGTATATACTCTGGTTGGGAATCAAAAAAACCTTTAACCTTTCTGTTATGGGAATCAAAAAAACCATAACCTTTCTGTTATGGGATGATGCTCCAACTGACTGAGCCACATGGCCAGGGCTATACTTAATGTAATTGAATAATTATGCGTTTACTTGAAAGTTAATGAAAGCTCCATGTTTAGGTAGAGAGTATCTTTACACTCTGCCAAGTGTTTAGTGCGCTATAAAGGAGCAAAATGGGCGTAGCACCTCATTTGGGGTTTTATGTATTTGGGGTCTTCTGAGATGCCAGAGAGTGGAGAGCCAGTGCTTCAGCCAGCTGTTCTCAGCAGCAGCAACGTGAGTGGAGAGCATGTCTCTGTCTCTCTGATTCCCCGCCCCCACCCCCCACTGCGAAGAAGTGCTATGTTTGTATTATATTATTCTGAGTCACTGTTATTTCAACTGTTTATCACTGGGTACGTGCCATTAAACCTAACACACTTAAAATTCAAACCTACACTTTAAAATTTTAGTCCCATAAGCATGTACTAATTCAGGTATTGTATGCGTGACCATTTTAAAGCTCGAGGGGGGAAGTGCCCCTTTAGATTCTCCTACAGCTTTTTCTACTATGGTTTGGGTGGTAGTGAAAAGTTGTAAGTTTGGTCAGAGAAAGGAATCTCAAAGCATGATGCAAATAACAGTAAAGGAAAAGATGAATGAGGTGATGTTCTTTTATAGTGGATGGTGAAAACTGATGGTTTTAAATGGCTGTAAAATTAGTAAAACAACCCCAGCAGTTTCTCATGTATAGAAACTCCTTACTCATTAAATGCTGAGGGTAGTGTGAGTAGAAATTAGATCTGTCTTTTTGGTCCAAGTCTGAGAGGTGTCATGAGACTAAATAATATGAAATTAGGATAGCAAAAAGAGAAAGCAGGGGACAAAGGCATGAAGCACTGAGGAAGTCAACTAAACACAGTTACCACAAGCACTCAGGTGTGCCAGTTTTCTGGTAGCAGTATTTAAAACACTCGTTCCTACTATCAAAATCTCCAGCTATCTAGGTATTTACAGTTAATTGCCGGTCTCTCTAATTAAGTACTTACGTAATATTTGGTAAGAAAGAAGTTCATTTTCCCATAAATCAGGAAAATTTTTGAAGTATTTTAGACAATTGTAAATAATTTTAGTTTTATTAAAGTCTATGCAGACTCTGATCCTTATTGTTCTCTTTTAAGAACAATATTATGTATTCTGGTCTAAAACATTAGCCTTCAAAGCTTTATGTGTGTGAACCAGCCTGCTAAAATATTCTGAGATTTTTTTTTCTTGACTTGTCCATTCCAAACATTAAAGGTTGATATTAAAAATGTTATGTTACATCTGTGAATTTTGTAGTCAGAAAGAGTTAGTTTTAATGAAAATTATACAACTTACTACTTTTATGACATTTACCAAGTTATCTCTCTGAATTTTGCTGTCCCTTTTTCCCCTTTATTAAACTCTTTCTCAAATTGCCCACTTATGCAATGTATTTCCCTCTGGGAACCTGACTTTTTCCCTATGTGACTATAATAAATTTTAAAAAGCTGCAAAATTTCATACTTGTTACTCTTATTCATAGAAAAATACTAAATGTTGTTTTTCTCTCCATTATACCTGTAAAATAGATTTAGAAAGAAAAAAAACATACTGTAAAACCATGAATTTACATATTATCGCACATTAACATTGCATGTAACAATGCCTGAGTCCAATGATGTGACGTTACTTGGAGTGTATACCCCTGGTGGCTTTCATCAGGAATTCAAAAGTGTGTTTGCTCGTTCCTTATTATGCTATGCGTGTTGTATAGATTATTTATTCTAAGGGTGAACTAAGAGCATTAAAAAAGACCCATTTTGAAATTTCACTGAATTATTAAATTATAGTTGAATTATTGTGATAGCTGAACATGACTAAATTATTAACTAATAGCTAGGAGATGAATGGATACTTTATTGGCTTAGCTATCCACTGTGAGATCAAGTGATGTTTTTAATGTACAGACTATCATTTAAGAGAAAAGGGCTATTTTATGATAACTTTAAAACTCTAATGTTATGCAGCTTTTTTTTCTTCACTACTCTGGTTATTTTACTGTTCTAATGCTTAAAATTCTGTCTCTATATTCACTGCTCTTATGGGCTCCAGATTAATGTAGCCAACTGCCTACTCAGTATTTCCACCTGACTGACAGATAAACAGCTAAGACTTTGAGTATTAGAGTAAAACGCCTTATATTACCTCCAAAATATGCTCTTTCTATTTACTACTCAATGAGAACTCCATCTTTTCATTAAAAATTAATTTCCCTTCATTTTCAAAATACTAAAAAGTAAACTTTCCACTACCTTCCTTGCAACATACCCTTCAACCAGTTTTTCTTTCCTAGATTTTCTCTGCAGCTTCCTGACTGGTTCTTCTACTCCCAGCCAAACCTTCATCTGTCTACCCTGAACACAACAGTGACTTTTTGTGTTGACAGTTGAGTCCGATCATGACACTGTGTTGCTCAAGGCCCTCCAAGGCTTCCCACCTCACTTTCAGTGGAGGATGACCTTGATCTGCTTCACCTGATATGCCCTCCTGCTAGCTTTCCGACCTTGGCTCCTATGATTCAACCCCTTGCTCACTCACTTTTCTTACATTTGTCTTCCTTAATGTTTCTGAGCTTGCCAGGCATGCTTCCATGGTAGAAACTTGTACCTCTATTCTTATGGCCAGGATTGCTCTTTCTCTGTGTCCACATGGCTTCATGGCTTGTCGTTTCCACTCCTGCAGACCTTTATTCACATCACTTTGATTCACCCTTTATTGGCCACCCTCTTAAAAGATTGAAGACACTTTTTTAATTCTATTTACTATATTTCTTACTCTTTTATGTTTACTTTTCATCATCTTTATCACACCGTCTTTTATATGATATACTTTGCAAAGACAGTACTGTTTTTAAAAGTCTCTTTCTCCTTTTAAGAAACCTTCAGAATCTAAGATCTCTGTTGGCAGGGGTTATTGTTTGATTATAATCTTAATCTCGATATCTAGAAGGATGTTTGACCCTTTCGAAAACTCAATAAATATGTGTTGAATGAATAAATGAATAAAGAACGTCACCTACAACATTCTAATAATAAAAAATAGCCTTAGATTTTCATGCTTAATTCTAAGACTTTGCTTACTGCTTACCAGTCTACTCCCTATACCCTAACTTTTAATATCATCCTGTGAAATGCTTTTCCAAGGTTTTGGTAATAATAATTTTGTTCTTACGATGATAAGATTATCATAGGCATGAGGTCGTTGGCCTTGTAATTCTTTCCACTAATTAGCAGTAAATGGCTGGACCCACCTATTGGGAAAATTTATATCTGCCACAGATTCTGGTAATGAATGATTCATATTGGGTTCCCATGTTTATAAGTAAGGGTATTTCATCTGTCTATAAGTATATGAATATGCCTATCTTTGGTGGTTTTTATTACTTCAAATATGCAACCAGATAACCTGAAATAGCCAGGTAAAACATCTGGAAAAAAGGTTTTCCAGCTTCCAATAAATACTGAAATTTAAAAATCACACTAACTTCTCTGAGGAAATTCCATACTGTTTTCCACAGTGGTGGCACCAGTCTGTGTTCCCACCAACAATGCACTAGGGTCCCCTTTTCTCCACAACCTGGCCAGCACCTGTTTGTTGATTTGTTTGACCCGGCAATTCCACTTATGGGATTATACTCTCGGAAATCTGAAATACCAATTCAAAAGAACCTATTCACCCGAATGTTCACAGTAGTACAATTTCTAATGGCCAAGTGCTGGAAGCAACCTAAGTGGTCATCAGTAACTGAGTGGATAAAAAACAATGGTACATCTACGCAATGGAATACTACGCAGCAGAAAGAAAGAAGGATCTCCTATGTGACAGTTTGGGTGGAACTGGAGAGCATTATGCTAAGTGAAATAAGCTGGGTGGTGAAAGACAAATACCATATGATCTCACCTATAAGTGGAACCTAATCAACAAAACAAACAAGCAAACAAAACAGAAGAACCAGAGACATTGAAATATAGAAATAACTGACAGTAATCAGAGGGGAAGGGGGAGAGGAATAATGGGGGGAAATAGGGGAAGGGCTGTCAAGGAACATGCATAAAGGACACATGAACAAAACCAAAGGGGGTAGAGTAGAGGGTGGGAGGTGGGGACAAGTGGGGTGGGGGGTGGTGGTGGTAAGAAAATGTAGACAACTGTACTTGAACAACAATAAATAAATAAATAAATACATTTAATGCTAAAATATTAAAAAATAAAAATCACAGTAAGTTGTTTTTATTCTTATTCAACATTTATACACTTGTATTAATTTTACAATTTAATTTTATTTACCAGTCAATGTCTTCTTAAAGAAAATATAGAGAATAATAACCTGATATAACAATTACCAGTTCTTGGTATATTTACTTATATACAGAATTAATTTATTTACCATCATTACTGTTGGGTTTCATTAGCTTTAACAATTTAATTCTGAAATCTAAAGATTCTATAATTTTTTTAAAAAAGTTGTTTTAGAAGTACATACCAAGACATTGCAAGTAGACATAACTTAAGGAGATACTTCATGATGAGTCAATGGCATGTGGGCATATACTGTTAGAACACAGAGCACATCATGAGGTCAAATTCAATGATATGTATTTACTCCATAGTACAAATACAAAGATGATGTAAACAGCTTTCTGCCTATCTGTATCAGAAAGAGAATTAATGAGAGCTGGAAAAGTTCTTACAAATCACCAGAGTTAATCTTCTTTTGTCATATGGAAGAAAAATGAGACCCAGATTTTTAAAAAAGATTTAATTTATTGAAAGCAAGATTCCATTATGTGAGTATTACTAAACCAAGATAATTTACACAGAAAATAACTCAAAAATATTTGTACAGTTGAATATGCAAAGTCACAAATTGGCAATCTGATAGAACTGTGAAATGATCTTTTAAAGGCAGAATTAAGGTACTAACTTAAGGATGACTTCCTGCAGTCCTTGAAGATATAGTATATGTTTTTTTCTTAAAAAATAAAATAATGCCCATTATATAGTTTTGTATCCCTAATATCTAAAAACTACGTAGGTCCAGAAACCAAAAGTTGGAGGCAGGAATGTCTGCTATCACAATTCTTCTTGTGTTTCACTTTTAAACTATGGACTTCTCAACCCATACATTTTCAGGATCTACATGATTAAATGTTTTGGTTCTTGGGGAGAATAGAGAAAGCTTCTATGACAGTACTTAGTTATAAAACCTGGTTGCTTTGTGGGGACCTCTTGCCAGAAGACTGGAGGTAAAAGAAGGGAGATAGGTATATTGGCAATGGTGTTTGATCTTTGTTATCTCGAGAATAAAAGATTGTTGTTATGAATGGTGCAGAGAACAGTTTGTATTGAACTCACGGAATTCACTGGGATGCCTTTTGATGTTCTTGCCTTGACGACAGTCTTGAAAGGGTAATTGCAGTCAAAGCCAGACAAGGACATGGTAATAGGAGCTCAGTCCCTTCAGAAACGAATGCCTGGCTGAACACTCTTGTCCAGAAATCAAATTATTGCTGGAGTAACAACTGCAATAGTAGGGATCTAAAAATTTTCTCAGAAATACTTCTTTTTTAACATTCTAATTCTTTAGAAATGATAACTAACCATCACCTTAAAGAACCAATGATGCACAAAAGTGGATCAACTTAATGAGTAGATCTGAGTTGTGCAAAAGGTACACTGTAGCAGCCAACATCAATAGCCAGTGCTTTTCCTGTGTGTTTAGATCCCATGATTTCTTACTGTTGACTCCTTCAACAAATTTCTTGAAGGTTCTCTATGGCTGCCTGAAAACATTCTGTAAATGCTTACAGAAAGAAGGAGCTGCCATATGTATTGACGGTTAGAACTCTAGTTTTCTCACAGTTTATGTGAGACAACTCTTGTTTTTTCTCCACAGCTTATGTGAGACAACTCTGATTTTTTTCTCCACAGCCACCCAGATGTTCCCATGGCAATTAAGCCCTAGTTAACCACACTGCAACGTGCTTTTTAATGCATTCTGTACTGATGTTCTTCTCTGTTGTACTTCTCTATTCCTCTATTAGTACTTTCTGGGATCACTTTCCTAATAACTATTATTTGCAATCAAATCTTTGTTTCAGTGTCTGCAACTGGAAAAATCTAACATAAGACCTATTGTATGTCAGGTAAGTGTGTTAAGGAGAGGACCTCAGGATTAGGTAAGAAGAAATGTTAATAGAACTGTGAATTATTGATATTTTAAATAATTTTCTTAAGTAAAGTTTAATCGAGAAACTGATATATAAGTAAAGATCTGAAATTTTTTAGAGAACCTAACAATGTCTGAAGGTAGAATATGCTAGGCAAGGGATGTAGCAGTTATTATGAGACTGAAACAATCATGAAATGTTTTTGAAATAATGAGGTAGCTATGACACGGAGGCAGAGTAAGACAAAGAAAGAGCAGTAGGAAATGAAATCAAAGGACATGAGGAAGTGATAGGATTGAGGGATTGTACTGTGTCTCATAGACTGCTGTAAGATCTTTGTTTTTTATTCTAAAAGGTCCACAGAAGACAGTTTTGGATGATTTGATCTGTCTTAGATTTTTAAAGGATTCTCTTGGCTTTTGTGTGGAGAATGGAATCTATTGAGGCAAAGGCAAAAGGGGGAGAAGGTTATTACATGGGAAATCAATGGTAGTTGTACTAAACTGGTAACAGTGGTTGTGGTGATAAGGGTTTAGGTTCTGGACATATTTTGACAGTAAAATTAACTGAATTTGCTTGAGGATCATAAATGAGGTAGGAGAGAGAGTGATCAATGATAACTTCACTGTTTTAGACCTGAAGAATTAAATGCAGACAAAGCTACAGGATACATGGAGAGGAACAGACGTTACAAAGAGGAGGTTTGGATTTCAGATTTGTTGAATTTGACATGCTCATTAGACATCCGAGAGGAGGTGTCAAAGAGACAGTTGTATATAGGAGTGTGAATTTTCAGAGAAATGTCTGGGTTCAAAATATTAATTCAAAGTTATCAGTAAATAGTCATCAGAACCCTTACCTGTATTTTTTCTAAGTATCAGTTGTCAAGTAATATAATGTTTATAAAGGCAGTGGTTAGAATTTAATCTCTTTTGATCCTTTTTGTACTATCCTCTCACTCAACTCTGACTGTTGATTGAGACCCCAAGTTATTAAATAGAAGATAAAATCAATCAGGTTTTAGTTCATTCAAATCTGTCACATAATCAGAATAAAAGATAAGTTAGTTAAAAATATTAAAGGTTTTTGAAGGAATAATAATTTGTATTAGTAAAATTGAATAAACAGAAAAGTAAGGGATAATTTACAATGGCATGATGGAGCATTCCAAAATAAATGTTATTTGAATTAATGAGAAGATTGTCAAAAGAAGAGCCAAAACAATACCAGCATCACTTTCTAAAAAACCACAAATTTCTAATGAGGATTCATTATGTTATCCTGTGTACTTGGACAAGTCCTTAGCCTTGTGACTTCAAATACTTTTGAAGGGATGTTCTCACAGTGATGCAACCATGTGAAAAGATTCAGTTCATCCAAGAAAAAGTGGAGAGTTTGTTATATAAGAACCTATTGTGTATCTGAGTAATTTGATAATCTAAGTCATTCTGTCAAACCTACTCATTGGATACATTTTATTCAGTGTTAAATTTGATATAAAGATTTTAAAAATTACTCAAGTTATATGTCTCCCAATAGGAGAGGAATATCTTCTCCAGTGGCATGACCTTGTAGGTTGCTACCTGCAGCACAGGAATCGGCTGCCTGACCCAGATGACTGAGGCCACCACACCCATTGGCACTTCTGTGGTCCAAGGATCGAATCATGGAGACTTCTAACATTGGAATAAGAATAACTCCATGTTCAACTTGTATCAACACCACAGAAGCAACACAATGAGAAACCAACAGAGTAGTAGCAGGTCTCAATTAGAAGAGCTGCTTAAACAGGTTCCTGAGTTTCCTTGTAGTGTGGTTTTAAGATACAGATTTCTAGCTTCTTAGTCTCTGCAAATAGGAGATAGATCCTTCAAAGGGAAGGGAGTAATTTGTGCATGATTATTCTTCCTCTGCTTATATCTTATTTATTAAGAAAATTTTGAAATAAGGTATAGAAAGTTCCTGTAATCAGTCATGTTTTAAGTCTCTTGGGCTTTTAGGCCCATTCTCAAGGTAAACTTCTAGCTCTATTTCTTCTTTATTTGTCAGTTAGAGTGATTCCATAGATAGAGATGCGGGTAGATTTTCTGCCAAATATTTTCATGTTTTACCATGTGGTAAGACAAGATTGCTACTCTAATACATGTTTGGGGGGTAAGTATTCATGTAAAATAATGTTGCCATTTCATAGATCTCCAAATTTTCCGTTGAGTAATTATCTCCCATTTTCAGTAGGAAAGACACCAATAGACCTGCCACCAGGCTTCGGGTGTGCAAAATACATAAATTAATGAATATGTCACCACAAACTGTCCCCATGTCCAAATAAACAGCATAAGTCTTCATAGGCAAGTGTTAAAAAAAGCACCCTTGCACTTCATGAGAATATAATTTTTAATGCCAGATTTAAACAAATGAATAAAAATTACTTTTATATAAATTAGAGAACTTAACTGAGGTTTTAAACTCACTGAGAAAAGTTTAACAACTTATCATTTTCATTGATTCTTCCTGACATGTAGGTAAAAGGTCTTAATATTTTAAAATGAGAAGTTAAATAACCTATAATATGAATTTATTGCCATAAACTTTAAGAATCCGTAAGAAAAACCAACTTAGAAAATATCAAACTTTGATACACTACTTATCCATGTTTCAAAAGAATGAGCACATGCTGATAATTGTATAAGTCTGAAAAGAAAGTTGCCCCTCCTGGTGCAATGCCCTGGACTTGACAAATCCAGTCCTAAGATGAGTTTTTATAACTATTATTGTGGAGACAGGATAATTTTCAGAAATGCTAGGTTAGGTCACATAAATTGTAAAAGTAAGTCTGATTTATTTGTAACCCTGTTTTAATTTTTTTCTAAAAAAGAAAGCTTATACCAGCATCTCTCAATAAGCAATACATTCTTTTCTGTATTTGTAAAAAAGTGGAACAAGATTTTTGTGTTTGTGTTAAATGTCTGTTGTGTATTTATGCCTGCCTTTATTTCCAGCTGTACCATTAATTCAATTTATCAAAAGCTTTTATTGCTGTTCTCATTGTTTAGGTATAGAAATGTCCAAAAATGCTCATTTTCTCTAAACCACTCAGGTTTTAATACTACCCTTTATTTTGCCATTTCCACGATACTTTGACATTTTTATATTATTGTATATTTATTTTAAGTGCTTCCTGATAGTCCATGAAGCATGTAAGGAACAATTTTAAAAGAATAATAAAAAATGTGTGTTTATTGGAAAAACTATGGAAAACAGCTCATTAAGAGTTTTTGTTTATTTACTTTTGTTTGATTTGTGTTTTTTTAAAGCTACAATTCCATGACCATACAAATTTTGGTCAGATATATATACATACACACACACATATATGTACTTTTTCCAATTCCTATTTTAATTGAGATAACATTGGTTTATAACATTATTTGGCTTCAGGTGTGCAGCATTGTGATTTGACATCTGTATATCATGCCCAGCACTGAAAGTCTAGTTTCCGTTAATCATCATACACTTGATCCCCTTTTATGCATTTTATGCTCCCTCTATCTTCCTTCTTCTTTGGTTACCACCAATCTGCCCTCGGCTTGTAGTATTTGTTTGTTCATTTATTTTATTTTTACTTTTTATGTTTCACATGTTATTGAAATTATTTGGTATTTCTTTCTCCATTTGACTTATTTCATTTAGTATAACACCTTTAAGGTCCATCTATGTCACAAATGGTAGCATATCACCTTTTGTATGTCCGAGAAGTATTCCATTGTGTATATATATATATATATATATATATATATATATATATATATATGGTGGGCAAAAGTAGGTTTAGCATTATATATGAAAGGATTTAGTCTTGATCCATTACTTATTAATTATTGTATTATTTTCCATATGGACAACTCTATACCTATTTTTACCCACCCCAGTATGTACAAATATACCACGTCTTTATCCATTCATCCTTCAATAAACACTTAGGTTGTTTTCATACCTTAGTTATTGTAAAAAATGCTGCAATGAACATAAGTGTTTATGTATCTTTTCAAATTAGTGTTTTTGTATTCTTCTAATATACACCCAGATTTTTTTCTCATTTATGTTCTTGATATCATGTTAATTGTAATCCAGGGGACATATAATGAAGCAGTTTATGTGATACTATGATTCTTTCAATGGAGATGTGTCTATTCCCTTCCACTTTGAAAAGGAAAGGAGTTAACATTCATCCATTCATAGATCCATAACATAAACTGAGCCAATTAGAGACTTTTCCTAGGCCGAGTCCTTTCCTTCCTGGTTACAGACATATTCCTATACTAACACAAAGATGGCAGGGTCATGATTTCCTTTGTGTTTAGAATTGTGCCTGTAGGAGGAGAAAGTAAAGCCAGCATTCAAAGGAAGGCAAAATAAGAAATAAAGAAAACTTGAAGGCTCTGAGATCCTTGGTTATAATCTTTATCTTCCTTCATGTCATCTTGGATTCTGTTCTTCTTATGAGTTTTTATTTTTATTTATTTTATTTTATTTTTTTAGTTCTGTGAAGAGCTCTAAAGTTACCTATCATTTTATGAGCTAGATGATTTGAATCTCTCACCTGCATCCAAACAAGTTCTGATCAATAAAGATAGCAAATATGTCAAAAGTATTTTGGTTTTTTCCCAAGTACCAACCATTTCTAATCATTTTTAGGTGTAAGCTCAACTGATATTAACTATGTTCAGGATTGGCCTGTTTTTCTAAGCATTATAACATAAATATTTACTTTCCTACTAAAATAAATTAATGACTATGATATTTTATAATATAGTTGTATCATAGTTTAATTAATCTCCATATTGTGGGACAATTTTTACCAATTATAAATAATTCTGAAATAGACATTTGTTTAGACTTTTACTTCTGTATTTTAGGCTAATATTAAAAGATAGATCCTCAAGTATGTAATTAATGTGCCAAAGGTATAAACATTTTAATGACTTTAAATTCCTATAGACAAATTGCTTTCTAAAACAGATGAACTGATTTATCCCCCACCAGAACTATTTCCACCATTAGGCAGTATTACTTTTTCAATACTTCTAATTTAGAAAGTAAAAAGTTATAACTCATTGATGTTTTAATTTGTGTTTATTTGATTAACAGTAAGGTGAAACATCTTTATATATGGTATGCTGTTTAATACACTTGACCTATTTGTATAAAATCAAATAACAGTTAATGAGAAAAACTGCTCATATACTGACTTTGTGTAAATAATACAAATCATTAGTTATCTGGAGTTTAATGCTTAGATGTTAAAAATACTGAACTTATTTTTTTGTTAATTACACTAAAATTTTTGACCTGTATTTAGTTGGTGACAGAGAACCATCATGTAAATTTACTAAGCATACTACCTATGCTAGAGTTTGATTGAAAAAGCATTGTTAAAAATGTCTCTGATATATGCAGATGAACTGTAGTGGTTATTTATTCAGCAGTGAGCAGCACAGAAGTATCTCAGACCTCTCTCCTCTCCATTATCATGGGAATCTTAGTACTGAAGAAAGCATCACTCCCAGTAGCAGGTTTAAAAAAAAACAAAACTCTCTCTCTCTCCAAGCCGCAGCGTGACTTTTGACACTTTCAGGCAGATTAAGAACTGAAGTCACAGTGGGTGGCCATAGGAACCTAAACACACTGAGCTATGGGTCTCTCCATTGGTGGGAGGAAATTAGTGGCCAAAGCCCTTAAAACCATGGATCAATGGTGGCTATGTGCTACAGGGAATCTATGAACAAGCTGCTTTCTTTTCTGTTTCACAGGGGGCATCGGTAGAGAGTGTGATTCGTTGAAGTCAATAGAGACCATTGTGAAAGTAGTGTGTATGTGTGGACTTAAGCTAAACTGAGATATAGCTAAAAGGGAAATAAAATACGTGGATAAATCTGTCATTATTACTTTTTACATTTAGGTAAAAAAAAATCTTCTCGGACACCTAACAAAAAGAAAATAGCAAAAATTTAAAAATATGTAAAATCATTTTTTTATTTCTGAAATAATCTAGTTGTAAAATATTTTTATTTCAGGAATAATAGAGAAGACATATGCTCTCCCTTCTGACTTGATGAAAAATGACAGTTTAAGTGCATCATAATTGACATAGAATACAGGGTGATATGCTAGAATGCCAAAAGCATGGAAGTAAATATGCAGCTGAATTCGAGTCCAGATTGGCTACATTAAAATGTATTACAGGTTGGAAGATTCCATTCTGCTGATGCACAGGTTAACCTTAAAATTTTCCCATCCACCCTTTTCTTGGGTTCTCCCCTTTGCACCCACTGCTCTTTTTGGACAAGAATGAGAGCAATGCAGAATTGCTATTAAGTTGAAGACAAAGGGGAGGTAATGCCGAAAACAGATCAAGATGAGAGATGGAAGCTTCTGCGGATTGTTCCTGAATACTTTGTCCCAGCTCCTTAAACAGGGACACCTATGAATCACCATTACTTGTTAAAAATACAAGCCCTAACTGCTAAATCTTCTTCTGAGAGTTTTGAATATTATCTTTTGACTTTAGTAATGAGAGACAATTGTATTCTCTCATAATAACCCTTCTCTCCCTTCTCTTCTTTATAAAAATTGATATACCTGTTTTCAGTTAAATTACTAATCAGTGATGACTTGATTGTGATGATGTAAATATTGTCCACTGAAGAGCAGAGGGTACAATATAATTACATTTCTTCATGGTGCAGGTTTCTTCTTGAAACTATGATTATTTTTCTGCCTTTCCAGGGTTAAATTGCCCAGTCATTTTTTAGTGTCTTGTTTTAGTGCTTATTCTATTTTTGTACACCAAAGTATTCTCTCTAAAAAGTTAATGTTGTCTGCTTCCAAAAGGGACTGATTTTTCTCTCATTATCATCCTAGGTTTTATTTTTGTTACTATATCAGGTTCGATCAACTATGTACATTTATGCATATAAATCCATATCTATCTATATCTACCTATCTCTACATCTATATACACATACCTCTCTCTTTATGTGATTATCAGTTTACCCTCTTATTTTATGCGTACACCCTTAAATAACTTGCTAAGAAAAGACGGTAGGAGTTAAATTTCCTGAGTTCTTACATGACTGATAATATCTATAAACTACCTGATGTAATTTATTGGCAGTTTGACTGGGAACAAAATTCTACGAAGACATTCTGTGTTGACAAGTTTAAAGTAAATATGATTCTTATTGCTCTTTTGGTGACATATATAGAAACATTTAAGATTTTGCATTTATTTGTGGTTGTTTTACATGAATAAATTTACAATGCTCTTTGAGTATTTTTTTATTTTATTTTATTTTCCCGACTGAGCTCCTGTGAATCTTTTCTCTAAAGATGTGTGTTCTTCAGTTCTGGAACCTCAGTTTGTATTAATTCTTTGACAATTTTGTCTCCACATCTTGCTGCTTTTACTTACTAGATTTCTTAATGCTCTGATATTAGAACTCTTGGATTGATGTTTTGTTTTAGTATCTATTATTTCATATTTTTATAGATTTTGTCTTTATAATTCTAATTTCTAAGACAATTTACTGGTTTCTCCATGAAAATAATTTCAAACCTTTTTTTTTTTTAACCTCAGTGATCATAGGTTAAGTTTCCAAGAGCTAGTTCTTGTTCTCTGACTGTTCTATTCTGGATGCAACCTCTCCCATCCTTATAACCAAAGATATACTTTTGTTTTTCTTTTAGTATTGGTATTCTACATAGGTTCTTCTTTCTATAAAATTACATTTTCTGTTTGATTTTTAGTGGTCTCTCTAGTTCATATTAGAGGCTTTTTTAAATGTCAGATTTATGGGGGCTCTGTTCTAATTTAGGAACAGAAGATTCTTTGGGTATTCTCCATTTGTGGGTGTTGTACCTTAGCTACAGAGATCCGCTTTAATATAAGTGATTAGGATCTTGGGTGTTTCTTTGGAGGGTTTCTGAATGCTAAAATAGAGCAGTGTTTTTTCTCTTACTCTTTGAGGTTTATCTAGAATGGAAGCTTCAGAACTTCTGTCTAAGGAGTAACCTGACAGTGGGGAAAAAAGGGTTGTAGTATTTTTTCCTACGCAGATTTGATCTTAATCCCATTGTTTTCAGTCCTGTATTATTTCTGACCTTTATCCTACTAAGTATCCAGCATCTTCAGAATTTTGTTTTTGGTTTTTTTGGAGAAGACTGAAGAGCCAAGAGGGTTACTCTCTTATTAGTAATTCCTTCTAGGCTCTGTAGTTACTTTTGCCCACAACTACCATTTTTCCCTCTACTTTTCACCCTCCAGAAGCATATTGAGATCTCTAATACATTTTGCACATGTTCACTCTTATATTCCTTGTTGTTTTGAATTTGTGGACTTTTTATTCCTTTACTTTTTATTAATGTAGTTTTCCTGTAGAAATAAAAGAGATTCATTTGAAGTCAATCTACTATCTTTTATTAGAAGTCCTTCATTGCACTTAAAAAAGTTACCTTTATAATCAAAAAGTGAATTGAGGATGGATTAAACTTCATCTAGAACATTGGAAAGCTTATTGTTTAAGCATTATCTTTTATTTAAACTAGCTGATGCTCTAGTACACTTCATAAACCCTTTCATTTTCCCAGAAATCATGTTATTTAACATCTTTCTCCTTTCTGCTCCAATTACCTGGTATTTATTCTTCAACATGTGGCTTATATAGCACTTCCCAAGAAACGTTTTCTGATTCTCAGTATGTATTAAATAATCTTCTTCTGTAATCCAATTGCATACTGTTTGTATTTTATTGAATTTTATATGAATTCATCTGTTTTACCGACTATATTGAAATCCTTAGTTGTCTGTATTTTCCCAGCCCCTAGCAGAGCTTTTAACCAGAAGTAGAAGTAGTAACATGTACTTTTAAATATTTATCAAATGGATAAATGAATAAAATAAATGTGCCTTTTAAAAATATATTTTCAACATGAGCCACCAGAATAATATGGTTGGCAATAAAAGTCATTGCATTCTGAAGTGGCATTAAAAAAATATAATATTTGTTAAAAGAAAAAAGGTAAAAGTTTGACATAGGTTCAATCTTATCTTGGAAATTGTACATACTTCTGAAAATTACATTCTAATAGATAAATTAAGAAACATAATTATAGTGTGATAGGAAATGGGAGAACATGATATATAGAAGTCCAAAAACCATGATGGAAGAGCAGTTGAAATAAGAAATGTTCATCTGATATATTGAAGGCTCCAGGACATGAAGGATATTTCCAAATATGTGAAGAATTTTGATAAGATTGTAGAATTATTAGTTCTTTCAGTAACTTCAAAAGAAAAATCTAAATGAATAGGTAGTAGAAGTTTGGTTCAATATGAGTAAGAACTTCCTAAGCAGAACACGTTGCTCATAAGGAAATGGCTTTTCTCTCTCTTTCATGAAACCACATCTTTGGGAGTTTTCAAAGAGTTTTCCTGCATAAGGTCAGAAGTTGAGCTATAGGACCTCTAAAAAGCTCTCCAATATCAAGTGTTTGTACAGTGGAATAAAAGGATTTAGTTGAATTGAGATGTCATCCAAATAGGGAAATTAGTGAATCATACATTATAGGTTATCTACATGCACATTATATATGGTAAAATTTAAATTATAATATTAGAAAAACTTGGACATCAGAGCAATAACAAGAATAAACTATGATCAAAATTAAAATTATAAGATACCTTTTTGAGCTATTACTTTATTTTATGTAATCCATAATATATTTTTTGTTCACAATGTTCATTATTTAATTGAGCTATTCCTTTCAAATTTCAGTATACTTAATTTTTTCAGGTCATTTAGAAGGACTTTAATGGTTTAAAGAACTGAATAAATGAATTTCCAAATTAAATATCTTTTATAAACATACCCATATAATGAATTAATTATGATACTTAGACTTTATCTTCTTCCTTTAAGATCCAGTATTCATATAACTGACATAATGTGTTAGAGTTAAAAGTATTACCCTTTAATATGGAGACAAAACTGCATGATACAAAAACAATGATTCTAAGTGATTTTTATTTACAACTTCAATCACAAATGAAAATATATTATTTACTTTACATTCATTGTTGGATCTTAATATGATTAAAGATGCTCTCCTGCTCATTTATACTAGAAGAGTGAACTTTTACATCTCTTCTAAGTTACTAACAAAATTGAAAAGCTCTTCTTACAATTGTCCCCAAAATGTTTATCAAAAATATGCTGTGATCTATCTGTTAAATTGTTTATATCACTTCAAAATATAATGATAAAGGTTTTTAAATTCAAGTTATTCATTATACTTCAGACATACTTGGTGTTTAATTTTCTATCATTATTTATAATGTAAATAATCTATGTATACTTGACACTTGAATTTTCATTTGATGACCCACATACTGAGCTCTGCATCTAAAGAACATTTGGTAGAAAAAATTTCTCCCTGAATTTTGATTTTTGTGCATGAGAGTCTGCACAAATCCCACAAGGTTACTACGCAGAGACAGATGTTTGCTATAAACTACAGTTCAATCCTATGTGCTGCCACTGTCTTCTTCCCCTTCCATATATCATCACCAAAAAAATAACAAGATAATAGAAAACAAGTTTTGATTCCAGAATAATTTTGGTTGATGATGATGAATGAAGCAGAATAGACAGCTTGATTTTCATAAGTTAAATTGAACTTGCAGTGCCAAATGCAGCAACAAGAGCAAAAAGATTAGCAGATATGACAAGGAAAAGAGAAGAATTTATGTGCAAACACATAATGCCATTTGAAAAAAAACAGGTGTTATGAAAATGTACAAATGCATAGATACTGAAATGCTGGCAGGAAAATAAATACGCTAAAATACATCATCTAATGTTGGGAGTAATTGTTAAGGAAAATCGGGGCCAAGTAAACAAAACAACGTAGTTTCAGAAAATAAACTTTGTTTTATTTGGGTTATATAAGAAACCATACAATACAAGTAATTATAAGGAACGACCATCTATCTAGTCTCCAAAGGAGGAAATTGCCTAGATGCCATTATGCATATTTTAACAAATATAACAAACATTCCCCATCATTCACCTATCACCCTTTTTGAAGCAAAAAGGCCCAACTGGAACAGTGTCTTGAGGTTACCTTGTGAAAAGTAAATGTTTCTCCATTAGCAGATCCAAGTGATTGTGATATTAATTTTTTCTAAAGTTTATGACTTCTTAGGAAACAAATTGAAAAATTAATCAAAGTAATTTTATAAAGCTTATTTTAATTTAAAAATAATCTACATTTTGCTCTATTAATAGAATTGTTTAGTTTTTTAAATAAAATACTTCGTATTTAAATACATTTGTGTTATTACCTGTATCTCTACATAAAAATGAAAGTTTCTGTCTTAATTCAGGCTAAATAGATAACTATTGTGTGTGTCTCTGCCACACCAACCCTCAAGTTGGCGACATATACCAAATACCTTTAATTCTTGGCATTAAAGTGACTTTGAATATTTCAGTTTGTTTTCTGTGATTTTAATTTTCATTGATAAGGTGTCAACTTTGATTTTTAAGTGTGAAATTATGAATTAATTCCAAGAAAATGGCCTAATACCTTATTTCAGTTTTTTTATTGCTGTGTGTAGGTTTAGTTGACAGAACAGCATAGAAATTTCACAAAACTAAGAGAGTTCACTCAATTCAATCCATCTTCAAAGAATCCTATGTGTGGTTGTTTAACCTTGCTCATATTACTTAATCCATTTGTGCCTTAATTATTTTCATTTGTAATATTTTGCAATTGGTTTGAATAATCCCTAATGCTCACAACAGACCTATTATATTGTGTCAGATTGCCACAATACCCACAAGCACTAGCCTTTAAAGGTCAACAGATATTGTTTGACTGTTTTTATTATTTAACAATATTATATATAGGCTATATATTTGTCTGAGCATGAAGATTTTGTTAGGATTTGTTATCAGAAAAGTTATTGGTATATTTTTATATTAAACTATTATCTGTTGTAATAAATAATAACCAATAAGATACAGATGAAATTATTGAGAAGAATGCTAGAATTTCTTTAAATTGATAACGAGAGGCAATGATAGATACCTAGCTTAAATTCTTCCTTTCTAGATAAAAAAATTGACCTCAATCTATTTGCACTGAAAACAATGTTCAAAAGTGAACTTGTGCGTAAAAACACCCTACATATGCACATAAACTCACCTGTAAATATGGAGTGTATTACTTTATTTTAAATAAAACAGTGTTGTACATAATATCTTTACTTTACTTACAAATATCATATATTACCAGGATGTATAAATAAAAGACAAAAAAATTCAGTGCTGCTGATTTCAGTTTTTGCAGGAAACTTTAAAGCTATAGCTAAACTTTTTGATGTCATTATTGTCATCAGAGAATACATTAGTAAGAAAGGTCATGATATAAATTATTCCATGCTCCATCGCCCCTTTATATCCTATTTGCAACTACAGACAAAATATTATATTAGGTGGAAAGTGACAACTGAAAATTAGGAGGAAAATAATTGTAATTCTCCTTTCTTCTGGGGATATACTAAATCTCTACTTGTCAGTATTTATAAGATACTTAGCTCTCTAACAATGTACAAACTATATCAAGAAGGGTTGATCTGACCTTATATATACCACCAAAACAACATTAATGTTTTACATTAATTTTTTTATTTAACAGAACATTATTGGTGTTTTACACATTGTCAATTATTAATACTTGATGTTACAGTATTCATTTACATTTGTCATCACCTGCTGGCTGATATGTTTCAAGATCTTTATAACTAGCTTTTTATGGAGAATTCTACACATAAACCAAAATAGATTCAAGCTTAATGTGCCCCGTGCACTCACTATTCAGCCTCCACAATTTTTAGCATGGACTAATCAAGTTTCATCTATAATGCAGCCCTCTTTTCTCTCTCACATTAATTAAATCCCAAGCTTCAAATGTACATTTTTTCAAAATGTTTCTAAATGATGAAAACTTTTTAAATATAATCACATCATCACACTATAATTTTAATTGAATTATCAATTATCTAGTTATTATCAGTAATCCAGTATGAGTTTGTATCCCTCAATTATCTCATGTATTTTTTCTTTACCTTAGTTTGTTTGAATTAGAATTCTACCCAGATCCAAGTTGCACTTTGTGTGTATGTGTATACAGTGTGTGTATATGTGTTTGTGTGTATATATAATATAAAAACTCTTTTCAAATTGAGGAAGTCTAATTTAAAATTGAGGATTCCTGTCTTTCCTTATTTATCTTTATATCATTTTAATATATTGTTATTCAATTTATTGGGGTGACATTGGTTAATTAACTTAAATAGGTTCCAAATGTACTGTTCCATAATATATCATCTGCATGTTGCACTGTGTGTTCACCACCTAAAGTCAAGTCTCTTTTCATCACCACTTATCCCCATTTTGCCTCTTTTACCTGCCCTCTACCCTCTTTCTCTCTGCTGACCACCATACTGTTGTCTATGTCTATGAATTTTTTAAAAGCTTTTGCTAGCTCCCGCAAGTCCCCTCCCCTCTGAACAGCTGTCAGTTCTATGTATCTATGTCTGTTTTTATTATGTTTATTTTGTTTATTAAAGTCCACATATAAGTGAAATTATATGGTATTTATCTTTCACTGACTGGCTTATTTCACTTAGCATAATGCTCTCCAGCTCCATCCATACTGTTGCAAAAGGTACAATTTCCTTCTTTTTTTTTAATTTTTTTTTTTTACAACAAGTAGTATTCTGTTGTGTAAATGTACCACAGCTCTTTTTTATCCACTCATTTAGTGGTGGGCACTTGAGCTACTTCCATATATTGGCTATTTTGAATAGCTCTGCAATGAACATAGACGTGCATATGTTCTTTTGAATAGATGTTTTGACATTCTTGGGATATATTCCCAGAAGTGGGATTGCTGGGCACAAATGCAGGTCTATTTTGAAGTTTTTGAGGCAACTCCATTCTGTTTTCCACAGTGGCTGCACCAATCTACATTTCTACCAACAGTGCACAAGGGTTCCATTTTCTCCATATCCTTGCCAACACTTGTTAGTTAATTCTGACAGGTGTGAGGTGATATCTAATTGTGGTTTCTATTTGCATTTCTTTGATGATTAGTGACATGGGATATCTTTTCATATGTCTATTGGCCATCTGTATTTCCTCTTTGGAGAAGTGTCTTTTTAGGTAGTTTGCCTATTTTTAATTGGTTTTTTTTTTTTGGTGTTGAGTTGTGTAAGTTCCTTATAAATTTGCATATTAACTCCTTATTAGATGTATTATTGGCAAATATGTTCTCCCATTCAGTAGGTTGCCTTTTTATTTTACTAATGGTTTACTTTGTTGTGCAAAAGCTTTTTAGTTCAATATAGTCCCATTTGTTAATTTTATCTTCTGTTTCCTGTGCCTGAGAGATATATCAGAAAGAATATTGCTATGAGAAATGTCCAAGATTTTACCGTTTGATTTTTTCTAAGAGTTTTATGGTTTTAAGCCTTACATTTAAGTCTTTGATTCATGTTGAGTTTATTCTTGTATACAGTGTAAAAAGATGGTCTAATTTCATTTTTTGCATGTATCTGTCCAATTTTCCCAACATCATTTATTAAATAGACTGTCTTTACCCCATTGTATGTTCTTGCCTCCTTTGTCAAATATTAATTGACCATATAGGTGTAGAATTATTTCTGGGATCTCTGTTCTGTTCCATTGATCTATATGTCTGTATTTATGCCAGTACCATGCTGTTTTGATTACTGTGGCCTTGTAGTATAGTTTGATATCAGGTTACATGATGATTCCTCTAACTTTGTTCTTCTCAAGGTTGCTTGAACTATTTGGGATCTTTTGTGTTTCCACATAAATTTTTGGGGTTTAGTTCTGTGAAATACATCCTTGGTATCTTGATAAGAATTGCATTAAATCTATAGATTGTGTTGGGTAGTATGGGCATTTTAACAATGTTAATTCTTTGTATCCATGAGCAGAGTATATGCTTCCTTTTATTTATATCTTCTTTAATTTCTTTAGTGTCATATTTTGAGTACAGGCCTTTTATTTCCTTGGTTAAATTTATTCCTAGATATTTTCTTTATTTTTTGATGCAATTATAAATGGGACTGTTTGCTTAGTTTCCCTTTCTGATGGTTCATTATTGATGTATAAAAGTGCAAAAAATTTCTGGATATTCATTTTGTATCTGCTCGTTTACTGGGTTTACAGTTTCAATAGTTTTTTTGTGGAATCTTGACAGTTTTACTTCTTTCTTTCCAGTTTGGATGCCTTTTATTTCTTCTTCTTGTATGATTGCTGTGGTTAATATTTCTAGTATATCAATTTTTTAAAGAAACATGAATTATTTGTCCTGTGAAGGTTCCCACATTCTGTATTTTGCTAATTACATCTTCATGGTGCCTTTGAATATGTTTCTTTAAGATATATATAATTATCATAAACTGAAAATGAAATCTAGAGATTTGATTAATTTCAGGTTTAATATTTGGTAATTTTTTAAAAAACATGATATTCTTGTAAATTGTGACACAGCAAGAAGCACAAAATAGCTAATTATTTCTATCTTTGTAATAATAAAATCACTTACTGGGTGAAATTGCTGTCACCTTATCTATCCTTTATAAAGAATTTTATTAGCTTTTCTACATGTCCCACTGCTAATTAACCCACTAATATTTTTCACATATTTAACATTAAGGTACATTAAACTAGTAGTGTATATGTATCTATTTCCATGTTCACCATCTTGTTTTATTAACCTAATTACCTATTTGTGGATTGGTATAGTATAGTTTTAATTATTCTGATTTATAGCACAAAAAATTTTAAATTACTGCTTAAGGTCCAAAGTAAATTCCACTGTAATTCTGATAGGGTTGCTTCAACTTAAAAAAAAAGGCATATGACTATATTAAGAGTTGTTTATAACATGTGTTTTGCATATGATATATACATGTCATGCAGATATATAATAAAAAAACCCAGTATATATAAATTATTGTGTCATCTTCATTTTATGTTACTTTTGATTAAGTTCTTGTTACTATACAGCTGTTCCTAATGTTAATGAGATCATTATTGCTATTATGATTTAAGCTAATTATTACTGGCATAATGGAAATCTATTTTATTTTGTGTATTTTATCCAGACATTTTACTAGACTTTCATTAGTTATAATAATTTGTTAATTTTAATTGTAAAATATGGAATCTGCCAATAATGATAATCATCGTTTCACTTAATATTTATAATATTATTTTATTATATTGTTAAATTAACTACAACCTTGAGAAAAGTATTGAGAATTACTTGTTTTATTAAACATCCAGTTTTGTTTTTGTTTAGATTTAATTTAAATACTTCTATTACTACTATTAATTATGATACTTTCTATTAGTTTCAGATATTTTCAACATGTTTACAATATTTGGAATTGTATGCTTGAAACCTATATAATTTTATTAACCAATGTCACCCCAATAAATTTAATTAAAATATTTAGAATATTCCTTATAATTATTTAGTAAGCTTAAGAGTAATAACGTTAACCAACGTTATTAACCAAGAAATTTTGTTATTCCTTTACCTTACCCTTTACTTGATTCAGGAGATAAAAAATGGGTCTGACTCCTTTAAATATTTTTTCTATGCCAACTGGCCTTATGTTAAGTTTTGTCACTAAAAGACATTGGGGAGTCATTGCAGGAGGAAGGAGTCTTTCCTAGTATCTTGCAGCAGGTTCCTGTAGGGCAGGCAGCCACCGCTCTTACAGTATGTGGAAGCAAGCAGCACCTAGCATCCAATACCCAGCACCCAGCAGCTTCCTCCAGCACACCATTCTGGAGATTTTGCAGCACAGAACCTCTAATGAGGCCCCTCGGCATGAAAAGATTTATGGTGGCACTGCTTCTCCTCTGTCATTCAGTAAACATTGTTCATGCCTTCTCTAACAAGGTCAGACTCCCAGTCAAGGTGGTGGTGGTGGTGGTGATGGTGGTGGTGTGGGTACAAGTTCTTCCTTGGACACTAAAGCTCAGCCTCAGGGCATTTGGTTCCCTCAAAATGTCAAAAACAAATTTTTGGTTCACGCCTAAAACGTCCTTAAAATTTGGTCCTGTCCAAACATCTACATATAGAAAATGTCCCTGAGTACAGATAGCCCATAATGGTTATTTGTGGTTTTGGCTTACAGGGTTAATACATAGAAAAACTATCATATTTGTTTGGCTCAATAATTGTATTGTGATTGTATTGCCAATAATACAATCTTGCCTCGTTAACCTAGCAGGTCATATCATATAAGGTTATGTGGATAGGCTGGCATGGACCCAATGTTCCCATGGCTGGTTTGAACAGGACTATATGCCCGCTAACCCTTGAGGGCTACTTGCTGATCCTTGTAGCTGCTATTCCTCTGTTTTTCAGTTCTCTTTACGTCTTTTAGCCAATTCTGTGGGTTTCCTTCCCTCAATTTCTTGCTATAGTTTATAATTCTTTTAATTTTAAATTTTCATCATTCAAAAACTATGTAATTTCTCTTTCCTGATTGGACTTCAACTGATATAATATGTATAACTATGTCTCATAATTTCTTTATCCATTATTTTGTTGATGAACATTTAGGTTGCTATTTTTTTTTCTTTTGTAAATAATGCTCCTATGGTAATATAAACATTTTTCCAAAGTATAAAGAATTTCTAAGGATATCTATCTATCTACCTATACATATATACACATAAAATTTGAAAAAGTTTAATTGTTTACCAAGATGATTAATACATTTACAATTTAACCAGCAGCATATGAATGCTCAGTTTCTTTATATTTAATCAATAGATGGTATTGTCAAACATTAAAAAAGAAATGTGAATCCAATTGATGTAAGATGGTATTTCATCGAGATTTAAATTTTTATCTTCATGATGAATAATGGCTATTAGCTGTTTACTATCTGTTGCATAGAATCTATTTCTGTGTTTTACTCTTTTTTTTATTGAGTTGTTTGCCTTTTATTACTGATTTTATGGAGTTCTTATATTCTAGATATTAATTCTTTTTAAGTTACTTGTGTTATTAATAACTTTTCAGTCTGTGATTATTTCTCTTTAGAATATATTTCAATTTATATAAAGCTTAATTATAAAATAATAAAGTTTATCAAATATTTACTTCAAAGTTTAATAAAGTTCAGAAAGAATATTATTTTATATTGTCTCCTAAAAGGTTTAAGCCACATAAATTGATTTTGAAGCCTATATTGCATTGTGTTTGATGTAAAGTTAAAACAAAATTTGATTATTTTCCATATTGATATTGTCCCAGTAGCAGAATTTCTTAATCCCCTAAATTGAAATGTTACAAAACTTCTATCATATATATAATTTCTATATATTTATGAGTCTACTCCTTGTTTCTCTTTTCTTTTCTGATTTGTTTATTATAACACCTATAATATCCTGTCTTAATTAAGCTTTGATTTTGAAAAGCCAACACTCCTCCATTTGTTGTAGGGATGTCTTTATTCCTTCTGTTCATTTGCTCTTTAATATAAAAATGAGTCTTTTTTTCAATTTACATGAAAACCTTGGAATTTTGACTCATAAGGTACCTTGTGAACCATTTATTATTCTATAGTGTGCTAGATATTTTAAAGTACTTGTCATAGCTATGGAGGTTGTTCTGGAGGCGCAGAATAAGAATTATTAAAACTTTATTTATACCTTGATTTTCCTAGTTTCTTTTAAGGATTATTTATCTTGACGTTTACTCATAATTCCACTCTACTGTTAACATAGGCCTGCTATTTTGTTTCCTCAAGATTCTTTTATTAGAAACAGCCTAATCCCAAATTATTGGTTGACCAAAAAGTTCAATTTTTTTTTTTCCTTAAGATGGCTCTAGTAGCACTCAGTTGTCTTGAACTTAATTGAAAATAATTTTGTTAAATTGTATTGTGACAGCTATTATATCAACATGCATTAAAAAACCCTTAATATTATGCTTTATTATTTCAAAAAAGTTGTAAACATAACTGAAACACACAAAAAAGATTTGTGCAGAGTATGAAGAAGGTGCTGTGACTGATTGGATGTATCAAAAAATGGTTTGTGAAATTCTGTGCTGGAGATTTCTTGTTGGGTGATGCTCCTTGGTCAGGTAGACCAGTTGAAGTTGATGGCGATCAAGTGGAGACGTTCATTGAGAACAATTACTGTTATACCATATGAGAGATGACCGACATACTCAAAATATCCAAATCAACAAAGTTATTGGTGAAAATGAAAAATGTGTCTCTTATTGTACACAAAAACTAAACAGACTTTTTTAGCCAACCCAATAATACCATATCCAGTTTTCACATGCACTTTCTTGTGGACATTAACCACATTCTTTCCTTGGGTTAAGCAAAAAATAAAGCTCCCTGAACTCTATTTCCTTTCACTAACACTGCTACTTGAAGAATTGTAGCAAAAAAAAAAAAAAAAAAACACCTCGGGAAAATTTGGAAAGTCAAAAATTAGACAAGTTCTATGAGGATTTATTCCAAAATTCTTTTCGCCAAAATATTCCTGGTATTTCTCTTAGAAGTTTTCATTGCAATCCCAGTGGAACAATGGTTCTCCACATAATTGATTGAGTTCATCTGACCCTTTGTATACCTGGTAAGAGTTGAATCCTATATTTGGAGAAAACTCATAATTGGAGAATATTAAATAAGCAATAAAATTTTAGATGCTGGAATAACTTTTCAAAACAAAAGAAAACAATTGTTTCTGTATACATTAAAGCAGTAAATAAGTTATTTGGAGAAAAAGCAAAGCTGGCATAGAAATACAATAAAATAGACAGTAGACTCATAAATGTAAATAAGTGGCAAAGGACACCTTTTTGCCACAGAAGAATAAAATCAAGACTTATATACCCATACTGTAGCTTTCCATAAGACCATTTCAATTCACTATTCTTTATTTCTATTCAAGTAAATTTGATAAAATTTGTTAAAATAACACAAACATTTTAGTAATATAGTAAAATAACTTATGAACCAAGTTATTCCTTTTTCCTAAAAATATAGAAAATTTGAATCATCTATTGAAAGGCAAATACAATATTGAGTGGACTATTCTCTGTTTGTTTAATCCTGAGAGGCTGGAAGGGAAGCAATAACAATAATTGGTATCTTCTCTTATTTGAAATACTCATGAAACATGCTAATTTCCAGGCAAATCACCAAAGATTTAAAAGACACTATTAAAACTATTTTATTCATAAAGATTAATTTTGGCTAAAATTTAAGTACATTTATTATGTGTAATTTAAAAAGAGACACATATGGCTCTATTTTGCACTGTATCACATTTATAGAAAGGTCCCTAAAAAAGTAATTTTGTATTACCTGACTTATTTCATTATTGACAAATAGAGCATTTTCTTGTTAATGAAATCAAAGTTATTGCATATCCTGTTCCATTTTGGGTAAGTAGCTGCCCTCCCAATACTTTGTAGAATCTTATGTTCTATAATTCATTATATTTTGTGGTAGTGAAACTTTCATTTAAAACTTGGTTTGGAGATAGATGATCTTAGTGTATTTTATGTGAACTATTTTAAATCAAGTTGACTTGTCTGTCTGGTATAAATTATTTCAGGACCTGAATGCAGTATGTCACCTTACAGATAATTGGAAAAAAGATAGTCGAAGAAAAAAAGTAGAAAGAAATGCATTATAAGTAAAAAGCTAATTTGGTTAATGTAATTGCAGAATAGCTACAGGACATTAAAAAGTATAATTCCAGTACCTTATAGAGGTAAGTAGAATCACAGAAACAAAACCAGACTTATATACCAGGAATTAAGAAATTTATTTATTATGCTATGTTTCTTTTGTGAAGATATATTTTAACAAGATAGATAGAATTTAACCTGTCAATTTTCTTAGAATATTTCCTTAGCAATTTGTAATTTACTCCATAATCTCCAGTATAGTGAAAGAATATTCAATTAATCTGACTTATACTAAGACTAAAAATGTATTTTCATATAAACTAATATATAAGTAAACTCATTATAAGTAATAGAAAGAGGAAAAGAAGTAGTTTTAATTAGTATTACAAAATATTGTCTTAATTTTCTTCAACATTATCAAGTTACTTAGGAAAATGTAACCATCTCTTCCCTTCTGTGAACTTTGATACAAATGAAAATGAAAATTTCAATAACACATATCTATATATACCATTGGGGGCATACTCGCAAGTTAGGAATAACTATACATACTTGAGACTTGGTCAATAGTTTCAAGTTCTAATGTGTGGGTTTAAGGCTATTTTTCAAGAGCAGCTTAAAGTTTGCAACACAATTTAGAGGAAATTTCAGGGATTATCCATACATCCCCTACCTCTGCATATGTATAGCTTCCCTCATTGTTAATCATCACTGAGCAGAATTGTACAGTTTTTATCAAGGATGAATCTACCCTGACACATCATTGTCATTCAAACACCATAGTTTACCTTAAGGTTTAATTTGGTGTTATAAATGCTATGGGTTTGGATAAATGTATACTGAGGTATATCCATCATTCTAATATCACAGAGTATTTTCACTGCCCTGAAGATCCTCTGTGCTTACTCCGTTATCTCTTTCTGCCATCCTTAGCAACCACTGATCTTTTTCATTGTCTTGATAGTTTTGCCTTTATTTAGAATGTCATATAGTTGGAATCAATGCATGTGGTTTTTTCAGATTGACTTATTTTACTTACTAATTTGCAATTAATTTCCCTGCATTTCTTGATAGCTAATGCATTTTTTGTGCTAAAAAATATTCCATTATTGAGATGTCCAACAGTTTATTTATCCAGTCTCCTACTTAAGGACATCTTGATTGCTTCCAAGTTTGGGCAATTACAAATAAAACTATTATAAGCATTTGTGTGTTGGTCTTTGTATGAATAACAATTTTCAATTCCTTTGAGTAAATACCAAGGAGTATAACTGCTGGATCACATGTAAGGGTACATTTAGTTTTTTAAGAAACTGCCAAACTGTCTTCCTAAGTGGCTGTAACATTTTGCATCCGTACCAGCAATGAATTAAAGTTTCCGTTGCTCCATATCCTTGCCAGGGTTTGTTGTCATCTGTGTTCTGAGTTTTGGACTTTCTGATAAATGTGTACTATTATCTCACTGTTGTTTTAATTTGCATTTCTATGATGACCTATAATGTGGAACATCTTATCACATGTTTATATTGCCATTTGTGTATCTTTGGTGAGGTGTCAAGGTCTTTGGCCCATTTTTAATCAGGTTGTTTGTGTTCTTATTATTGAGTTTTAAGAGCTCTTTGCATATTTTGGATAATAGTATTTTATCAGATGAGTCTTTGACAAATATTTTCTCTCATTCTGTGACTTGTCTTCTCATTCTCTTGACATTATTTTTGTCAGATGAGAAGTTTTTAATTTTACTGAATCCATTTAACATTTACTAATTATTTCTTTCATGGCCCATGCCTTTAGTGTTCTATCTATAAAGTCAATGCCACAATTACAGTTATATAGGTTTTCTGTTATGTTATCTATTAAAAGTTTTATAGTTTTACACTTTATATTTTGTTCTGTGGTACATTGAAAATTAATATTTGAGAAAGGTGTAGGGTCCATATCTAGGTTCATTTGTTTTTCAAGTGAATTTCCAGTTGTTCCAACATTATTTACACTGTTAACAATGGAGCAAAGTTTGCCTCTATTTGCTAAAGAGACAAACTTCGCTGCATTGCATTGCCTTTGCTTTTTTTTTTTTTGGTCAAAGACCAGGTGACTATATATGGGTCTATTTCTAGGTTCTCTATTCTGTTAAATTGAACTATTTGTGTAGTCTTTTGCCAATACTGTCATAATTATTGTAGTGTCATACTAAGTCCGAAATCATGTAATGTCAGTCCTATAACTTTGTTCTTTTTTTTATTACGTAGGCTATTCTAAATCTTTTGTCTCTCCATATATATTTTAGAATCATTTTGTTGATATCCACTAAATAACTTCTTGGTATTTTGATTGGGATTACATTGAATGTAAATATCATATTAGGAAGAATTGACCTCTTGACAACATTGTCTTCCTATCCTTGAACATGGGATATCTTTCTTTCTAGTTATTCTGTCTTTCTTCTATTTCATCATTAGAGTTTTGTAGTTTGCTCATAGAGATCTTGTACATATTTTGTTAGATTTATACCTTAATATTTCATTTTTGGATGCTAAGAAAGTGTTTATGTATTTAATCTCAAATTCTATTTGAATTTAATTTCAAATTCAAATTTCAAATTTTAATTTCAAAATCAATGTGTTCATTGTTTGTATATAAGAAAATTATTAATTTTTATATTAACCTTGTATCCTTCAATATCTTGATTTAATTGCTTATTAGCTTCACAAGTCTAATGTAGTTTTATATATATATGTTTGTGTGCATATGTTTTGAGTTATTTATGAAAATGTAGCATTCAAAATACCTGATAACAATTGAGTTTTTATTTTTTAATATCTGACATTAGCTATCTGAAGCTTCTTCTATAGAAGTGTGCTGAAAAATGAATACAGTTAATTGCATTTAATAATAAAGTGATCATTTCTATACACATTCCAGGAAATTCTGATATGTATATATTTCAGGAAACATTATTTGTTTTCTGTAATTGCTCTTGCCATATTAACCATTGCTTAGGTTTATAGTTTGATAAGAATTTATATCATGGCAATACAGCTAAATGAAAATGTTTTCTATATATTAGATATGTGAGACATTTATTCTATGGGACGATTTCCATAAAACATGGAAACAAAAGTAGTTCTGTTTGTTTCTAACAGGAAACTGTGAAACTAACTCCTGAACTTATTACCATTAACTCTGTTTCTTTTTTTGATTTTAACTTACATTAATCCTACAAAGGTCATTGCATATTATATCAGTCAACATCCCATCTGTCTAGTCATAACTGAATTAAATAGCATACTGAGATTTGATTAAATAATCTGAGAAAATGTGATAGAATGAAATTCCATGAGCTTCAGTGAAAAGTACGTTCCTGTGACCTTCAGTTGAATTTATTAGTATTTACCTAAGACTATATACTTGTTGTGGAATACAAATAAAATTTAGCTGTGGTCCTTGATGTGATAGAAACCTACTGTAAAATGAAGACAACAGACTCATAAGCAGGTAATTTCAACATAATATATTATGTATTAAATATGATTATATGGGCACTGAGAGTAGGCACACATGGAAAATGACCTCAGTTTCAGTAAGGATTCCTGAAAGGGATGACATGGACTCTACATTCAAAGAGTGAGAAATAATTCATGTTTTCCCATTTATGCAATTATTATCCCTCTCCTTTCAAAAAAATAGATCTCTCCTACAAAAAAAAAGTATAAATAAAAGTTCTTCTTATGTCATAATGAGTTTGTAACATGCTGAAGACTGTAGTTATCTGCCTTTGGAGAGGCTATATTTTGCTTGGGATGTAAACAAGCAAATGATCAGGATTTGAGAGATTCTTTTCTCTTCAGTATTTCCTTGAGTAACCTAAGGAGCTGGACTGGAGGCAGCCAGTTATTTGCTTCTGTCTCAACTTAAGGAGGTCAGGATTTTTATTCTGTTCCAAGAAAAAAAGTAAATTAAATGACCATTTTACACTTCTTACATACTTTCTATAGCATTTTCTCCCAGTTTCCAGAAAAATGTGAATGAAGAATAGTTTTATAAGACCTTAAATTTTTACTTCAATAAATATGTTTTGGCCATGTATTGATTACTTTTTTTCCAAATTTTAATTATAGCCTTTTTAGAGTTCTTGCTTTTTTTTTCACCTTGTATTATCACATGACTAATAAATGTTCTTTTATCTGACAAATCCTTGTTTATTTTTATAAAAATTTATATGCATACAGGATTTGAAGAATGAAAGGCCATGGAAGTATTTTTAATGAAAATTATAGGCCTCTGATTTATCCATTCCTATCTTCAGTGTTGCTTCTCAAGAGAAAAAAAAAGAAGAAAGAAAAACAAAAAGTGTTTTTCATCTTGACTGCTTTTGATGTTTTCATTGTTCTACATCCATATTTAGAGTTTAAATATACTATTTTTATGTCAAGGTTTGTTATCTTATTATGATAGATGAAGGTTAAGATCAAATCACTTTCCCATTCTGTTGTGTTCCAGCTTTAGAAATATCTAACCATTTGTATACCTATGTTATATTTATAATTTTAAGTAGAACTCCCCAACCAGTGTGCCATATGATTTGTAGTTTTGCTAAGATATAACTTTCATCAGCTCTTGGACCTCCAGGTCAGGCCTGTGGTAGCCAGATCCACAGATAAATTATCTGCAGCAGTGTGTTAACCTCACACATTAAAACTGTTAAGGGGATAGGGTGGTATTATGTGAAGAATTTCAAAATACTGCTCTAAGTATTATTCTTCATCAAACACATTCTTTTTGACTTTTGCTTCATCTTCTCCCATCCCATCATCCCTAGTTTTTCCTTAATGTTGTCAAGGTTGATAATACTTACCTCTACTCTGTGAACATAATTAAATATGCACTTTCCTCTAGATCGATCCTGTAAGTCTAAAATCATTAACCAGTGTTTACATCATTCATAGTAGCATACATCTTATTAGTTTTTGTAAAGGTAAGGAGTATTCTATGACTTTGTAATTTCTCAGGTATAGCCCACTCTCTCTTGCCTTGATTTTTTTCTTACTGCCTTCTTTTTCATACTGCTTTGACTCACTTTATTATATATTTAACTTCTTTCAGCATATCATGTATGTTTATAATCTCTGGGCATAACTTTGTTTCTGGATAAAGCATACCAGAAAACTAGTGTGCTTCTGGAATACTAAAATAATCACTACAAGTAAGGCAGAAATGGAGAGAAATAGGAAGATAGAATAGGCTGGACCAATAGTGAACAACAGTAAGATGGTCTATTTAAATTCAAATATATCAGTTATTACATTACATAGTGATTGATTAAATTCCCTGGTTACAACAAAAAGGAATTCAGAATAATAAACAATGAAATTGTACTCTATTTTTGTAATGGGCACTTATAAATGCAAGGATTCAGAAAGCTGACGAAGGGAGATGTACCATGCAAACATCAATGCATTAACTCTGTTAAAATGAAAAAATTGTACAAACCCAAAGAATGTGCAAAACCAGGAGTTAAATTTAAAGTAAAATTTGGACTTTAAGTGATTATGATGCATCAATGTGGATTTATTAACTGCAATGAATGTACAGTTATGGTGGGAGATGTTGATGATTGGGTAGATTCAGCATGTGTGGGGACAGGGAATCTATGCAAAACCTCTGCTGTACCTTTTCCTAAACTTTACTTTGAGCCTATAACTACTCTAAAATATGTATCTTAGTAAAAATATCAAGAAAGTGAGAGAAAATTAAAACTAAGTTAAATGGTTTTACTAGATATGAATAGGAATATTTAATAGTAATACAGTTTTAACTGATCTAGAATTGTAATAAGAAAGTTCAACACTATTTTATCAGTAACTGATTAAATTGTCAAGGAGACCAAAAAAGAAATCAGCAAACATATGGAAGATTTAAACAACACGACTAACATACCTAACATAACTGTCATGTTTAGAATACTATAAACCAAAACTATACAGTTTGTAACAGTAGATTATACAGAAAATCTGACTAAAAATTATTTCTTAAACATAAAAACATCAATGTATTTTAAAGAATACATTGCTATCATGTAGCGTATCTTTTCTGATCACAATGGAAAGCAACTAGGAATCTTTTTTAAAAAAAAGTTTACAAGTCCATATTTCATATGCAATTATTAAATAATTTTCCCTATAAGCCATTGATTTAAAAATACAATTAATAATAAAAAGTATTTTGAGCCAAATGGTAAGGGAGTTTGTGGGGTATGGTAAAGCAGGGCTTAGAGTAAATATATGGCCATGAATGCAGAAAGTAAAAGTGAATAGCTGAAAAATTAATGTTATCAGGAGATTTATATATCAGAAAACTAGATAAAAACTGTGACATTACTCAAAAGAAATGCAGAGGGAAATATTAAAAGTAAAAACAAATATATAGTCATGAAGAGCAAGGATGCTTCCTGTGGAAGCAATATACTACTGAGTCATAGTTACTTTTCTTCAGCGGTTAAAGCAAGGCTCTGCTCATAGGTGATGCACAATGAGTTCTTGCTCAGTGCATGAGACTAGTTGCCTTGTTGATACCTGTTTTCAATGATCTGTAATGCTTAAGAGTTAAGCCTGTTGGATTCAATTCCTTTCATACCAGTTATTATAACCTATTTTGGGCATGGGGTAAATTATCATTTCTATTTCTTAGTTTTCTCATTTGTATAAAGAAATGAAGAGCCTTTACCACATAAAGCTTTCAGGAGGCTATGTGATATTCTTATCACAGTACTTGTGGTACAATAAGCTTTTAAAGCATATAACTTTTTTGTATCTCATGACACTTGATATTTCTGTAATCTGACTGTGTCTAATTTTGGGGTAAAAAAAGAAAAAAAGCTCTATTGAAATATATGTTGCCTTTATTTTTTTAAAAGATTTTATTTATTTTGTGTTTAGACAGAGGGGAAAGGAAGGAGAGAGGGAGAGAAACACCAATGTGTGGTTGCCTTTTGTGCACCCCCCTTCTGGGGACCCGACCCACAACCCAAGACACATGCCTTAACTGGGAATTGAACCAGTGACCCTTTGGTTCACAGGTTGATGCTTAATCCACTGAACTACACCAGCCAGGGCTATAATTGTGTTTCAAATATGAGCTCATGTTGTTCTCTTTTTTTTCTGACTGTTTTTAATACCATTATCTATTTGGTGTGTGTGTTAACTATTCAAATGAGGCTCAAAAATTGCCTCTTCTGTGGAATATTCCTGACCATTCCCCCCTCAATTATATAAGTTGGTTCTCAATGTATATTTAATGAATGTAAAAGTGATGATCCTGATAAAGAGAAAAAACTAACAACAAAAATTGCTAAAACATAACCATTGGTTGCTCTCTTTATATAATTTTATATTCTTATGTTTTATATACTTTCTACTTTTCATATTTCAAATAAACAGGTTGTTGAACTATTGTTGAATATTAGGTCGACATCTTTATTGAGTGATTCACAAAGACACCTGGATCTATTTCCTTAGAAATTAAAACAATTTTACAACCCATCAATGTCTGGCAGAAGTTTAATTTGTTTCTCTAACATTCCTCAGCGCATTCTTTTCTAGGTTGAATTACATCTTCTGCGGAAATTCCCATTTGAAAACAACTAAACATACAATGAAAATCAGAATATACAACTGTTTTCTTGCTTTAATTTACTCTCATATCTCACAAATACATGTTTGATAGTGTGGGTAATGTTTAATAACCACTTTATTATGAATATGCTGTGGTAAGGAATATTTATGATACTACATGCAAAAGATAATGCAGATTATTTAAAGAATTAAGAAAAACATTTAAAAAGTTAAATGATGGTTTCACCTAATCAAAATAGAATGCCATAGTATTGATAATATACTGAAACTATCAATGACAATGAGAAAATATTAAAGTCATCTTTATAGATGGACATGTTCAAATCCCATTGTTTCTACCAAAGTAAAAAATATTTTAGTTAAAATATAAGGATTGTAACCATTTTATTTTCCAGGCTTTTTATAATGAATTTAAAATTAGAACTTTAATTTAGTTGACTATATTTTTAGTAGACTTCTATTTCCTTTTACTTTGCAATGCTAAATAGATTTAATGACTCCTATCAAACACTTTAAAGGGAGTTAAGGAGAAAATAAGATGGATAGGGTTCTTAGAATATTGGTTACTTGACAGAGTTTCTTTCTGCTGTCCTCTAATTGGGAAGATTCTCCCAGATGAAATTTGCACCTTAAATATTTAAATTATTTTGGCTTTTTAAAGGAAATGATTAGATCAAGCAGGTTAAAGATACTTCATGGCTATAAGTGAATTCTATCGTTCTGCATAAATTAAAGTTCTCCTGACAGCATAGGTTTATGTTAGCCTGATCTTTCGTTTTTTGACTGTGTTGGTGGTTGCACAACAGAATGCATTTGTTAAAACTTTCAGAACTGTACACCAAAAAAGTAAAATTTAACTGCAGTAAATGTTTTCTTAATTCAAAATAAATAGAAATGAGAAACTTTCTTTTTCTGTGTATAATGGAAAACCCGGGATCATATACTAGCCTTTCCACTATACACAAATTAAAAAATGAACTACATATAATAAAAATAAATATTGTAAGAGTGAATAATAGTACAAAACAGTGACGCTTGTGAAAGGATCAGTTATTGTAGTGGAAGCATTTTCTATTCTGCAATGCAGGAAGGGAATCCCAAACACAGTCCCAATATCTTACTAAATTCGGGACAATGTAGTGTAGATTTAGAAAGCTGAGAACACTGAATTTGAGGATGAGTACTGGAGAGAGAGGTGTCCTTCAATAAAAACAGTTTAAGTATTTGAATGAGGGTTATGCTGAGCTCTTTCTGTGAATGGTGAGCTGTACATGCATAGGGTAACAATCTGCAAGTCTAGACAAAGAACAACTAGGGAAGTGTAAGTGGAACAATTTCAGAATTCAAACAGGTTTGGAAGGTGCTTAACTTCCAGACATAGCAGAGAAAGCTGTGTTAGTAATTGCCCAAAATGAATGCGCTGCACTTTTTCATGCATGAAATGTCACATTCAATCAGAGAGCAAGAGTAGCTGACTACCTCTGATCCGGTATAAAGCCTTTTCATTTTTTTAAAGAAAGACAATGCAGTGAAAATCTAAGGCTCCCAATATCTCACATTTGATACCTCATATTTTTTTATGTTAATGATGAATATAAACTCAGGAAATAGCCTAGTCATGTGCCTATATTTTTACTTTTCCTGGAATGCAAAATAAAAGTGAAATTAAACAAGCTGATGTAATATTCACCAAAACTTCACTTGCCTTGGTTCGATTTACACAGAAAAAAAAAAAAAACACTCCAAATATTCCATTACCTTTAATGCAAGCTGCGTTAACAATGATGGGATATGTTTATACAATTTACCATTTTAATTTTTAATTTTCTATGACACTGGTATTATTCCCCTTTTTCAAATAGCAAAATATAACAAACACAGAAACTTGGGATTAGAGAAGAATTATAGATCATTTGATCCAAATTCCTCCTGAACCCATGAATCTCCTCTCCAACAATGAAGATGAACTGATGACCTCAGTAGGCTAGTCATTTCATAAGTGAATTATTTATTACATCATAATGCATCGAGCAGAAAGATATCTCCATTGTACTTTTAAAGATTGACTCTAATAAAGATATGTGTTTTATAGACAAATAGTCCCAATTTAACCTGTTAGCAGTAACCTCCCTTAAAATGTTTAGAGATAATTGTCATAACTCCCCCACTCCCTGACATCTTCTTGATTATATGCTAAGCACTTCTGATTTCTTCAATAGACCCTCACACAATCAGCTGAACTTTTGTAACTTACTTTTGGACATATTAAATCCAAGAAAATTCGAAACATAGAAAATATGTCTCCATAGATCACTCATATTCTGCCCTTTAAAGTGTAGAGGGCTCTCTACCATTGCTTTTCTATTTGCCCATGGATTCAAAAATTTAAGTTCTCAAACCATTAAGAAAAGGAACAATTTTTTTGCTCTACTTTTGCAGATTTTAAAGGAAATTAAACTAAAATTTACTTATTTTCTTATCCCACTTTTTTCCATAGTCATATTACTAAACAAAAGGAGATTCGGCTACATGCCTCAATATATAAGCCTAACACAGTAATCAGTGGGGAAGGAAAGAGGTTTTTATTAACAGGATGTCAATTTGTGGGTGTTGGATCTCCACTACTCCAAACCATTCTCTTTTGCAAAACACAGAAATTCTCTTGTTCCCAAAAAGACTGAAATCCAAATCCATGCCCAGAGACCCTCCTCCATTCTTATATGTCCTTTTGGAGTTGAAGGCTGCCACACACATGGGTCTCTGTCTCTCCAGCTCCAGGCTCTCTCTCTTTCTCTTTGAGATCTCACTTGTGGGATCAGCATCTCCATTGCCCAGTTGCAGCTTCCTGGGGCAGGTGTCCAATGTCCGACTGCTGCAGCTGGATGCAGGAGGGGCTGCACGTGCTGGGCCCCAGCATCCAAGGCTGCTCGTCCCCCTGGGCTGGCAAAGTTTCCCAGCCTGTGCATCTGTGCACTGATCTCAGAGTGAGAAAATGGGAGGGGCCAGCAGAGCTGCAGTGAGCTCCCGGCTGCTGTTGGCAAGGTGCGCTGCGACACAAGCCTGCCCCGGACCACTCGATGCACCTCAAGGCAAAGTCCGTGAGTAGGGCCAGCATCTTTTGGGTCCCCTGAATATTCCTGCCCACCCCCACCAGACTAGGAGAGAAGAACACAGAAAAATGGCCAAGCTTCTCTGTGCCCTGCATTTTAAAGATTTCACCCTCAAATCTCATAGAATGCATGTGTCCAAATTTCCAGCCAAACTCAGCTGGCGTCTACAATGCACGTCAGCCTGCACAGTGTCTCTGCCCAAGGCAGGGAATCTCCAAGCTCGCCTCCACAGAACATGTGCATTGTGACCTTTTCAGCCTGCAGCAGGCTCTGTGTAATCTGTGTCCCAAGCTGCGCTACTTGTTTACCCTCCCCTCCCGGGTTTCAGTTGTGATTTTAATCTGCCACCTTGGGGTTTTCTCTGACCCCTCCCTTCTCCAGGGAATGCAGCCTCCCGTGCTAGATTGGTGTTTCCCTGCTCCCAGCGATTTGGGCAGACCCCCACCCCCGGCCCCGCCCCACCACGTTACAGTCATGTATTATCATAAAATCACAAAGACAAGTTCTGATATGGTAAATGAAGGTTGGTTGAGCTGTAAATCACTCTGGAAAGTTCAGAAAGAAGTAAAATAAACAGAAGCAGACCAGTTGAAAAATGATACTTGTATATGGTGTGGAGATTGTGGTGCTTTATAGGTTAAATATTTGCAAAATGGTTGCTAAACAATGGATTGTGAGAAAACAGATCCACGGAATTGCACCAGATCAACCTTGTGTATGGACTGTTAAGTGGTTTAGGAACTATGTCCATCAAACTTCACATTTTATTATAAGCAGCAAGCAGAAATCAAGTGGCGCCATCAGCACTTTGCCTGGAAATTTCCTTAGTTTAATCATCCAGTTAATTAGGAACACTTTCTATTTTACACATTACTGTACATAACTATGTTGCTAAATTTTCTGCAACTAAATAATCAATTTTCCCTTCCTCTAGTTTCTAGAAACGTTTTCATAATTTCCTTTTAAGCCCTTACTGGCAGCCCCTTCAATGTCCATTAGCCTCTGGTCAAGGCAGTCAGTATTTCACTAACTCTTATTTTCACAAGAGCTGTTTCGCCTTCCATTTATTGTCTGATGCTAAAATACTCCCTGTCATAGTTATCTGTTGCTACAACTCTCCACATCCAGTTTTCCTAGATTTGTATTAGTTATTTATTGCTGAGTAATATATTAGCCCTAAATGTTGCAGCTTAAAATAATAATAATTTTTTAGTTGACACTTTATTTTGGTTAGCCAGGAATCTAGTAATAGCCCTTTTAGGTGGTTTTAGTTCCGTGTCTCTCATGAGGTTGTAGCCAACTTGTTGTTCTAGACTGTGGTTATCAGGAAGCTCAAGTGAGGATGAAGTGTGTAATTCTGGTTTGGATCACCTATATGGCTTACTAACCGGGGACTTCAGCTTCTTACCACATGGATTCCTCTGTAAGTTCATTGAATAGCTTTATGTCTTTTTATCTGACTTCCCTCAGGTAAAGTTATCCAAAAGGGAGCAAGGTAGAAATCACAATTTCTTTTAAATCTAGGTCAGTGCTATTTAATGAGAGACACATACATCAGGGCATGAATACAAAAAGGAAAAAATCATTTAAAACCATTTTTAATTGAATAGAATAAAAGCATTTAAAAATTATTATCTTTTTCTTTTTCAAAGATGTTATTTATTTATTTTTTAAATAAATAAATTTATTTAAATTATTAAAGACGGGGGGAGAAACATCAATGTGTGGTTACTTCTTGTGTGCTCCCTACTGGGAAATTGGCCTGCAACCCAGGCATGTGCCCTGACTGGGAGTCTAACTGGTAACCCTTTGGTTTGCAGGCCTGTGCTCAATCCACTGAGCAAAACCAGCTAGGTAAAAATTATTTCCTTGTGATGAGGTTGGTCAATAAAATTATATAGGTTTCAAATGCACATTCCTATGATACATGATCTGTATGTTGCATTGTGTGCCCACCACCCAAAGCCAAACTATCTTCTGTCACCATAAATTCAATCCCTTTACCTTTTAATACCCCCACACCTTCTTCCTCTGGTAACCACCATACCAGAAAACCATTTTTGGTTCTGTCTTTCACACACTGCTATACAATCCCTCTCTTTACTTCTTTTAGCTTTATTACGGTATAGTCAACAAATAAAATTATAAAATATTTAAAGTGCACAGCGTGGTGATTTGATATATGTATACATTTTGAAAAGAGCCCCCCATCAAGTTAATTTCCTATCACTTGTTCAATGTCAGAAAACAGACATTTCATATGGTTTGTCAAGTTTTCTAGTTGTTTCCTACAGGATTTACTCCTTCATGGGTGGAAGCGGAACTGTGGTGCCATTTACAGACATGAAGAAGAAACAGGTACATCAGATTTTAGAAAGCAGAAATTTTGGACTCATATTTTTGAAATCCTGAACAAACCTCCAAGGGAACATTTTTAAATATTATTAAATTTAGGTGTCTAGATATTATATTTGAACTCGGTGTATAAATTTTGGAGTCATCAGCATATTAATGATATTTAAAATCATGGGGCTAAATAAGATCACCTAGGAAAACAAAGAGGCCTGAAGACTGCGCTCCAGGACCTTTCAAAATTTAGAACCCATGAAGATGAGCAAATTCCAGAAAGGATACTGAGAAGTAGCAACTAGCGAGGTAAGAGGAAACAAATATCCTTCATGTGTCGTCCATATAAACGGGAAGAGAGTATTTTAGAAGGAAAAGTAATCAACTGGGCCAAATGTTGACAAGATGAGATTTGAGAATTGGCTCCTGCATTTGAGAAGCACTCTCAAAGTAATGTTTTTATCCCAAAACCAGTATTAAAAGCACACATAAAAATACTTGCCGATTGATTCAAATGTACTGTTTAGTTGCACAATTTAATAGGTTACTTTCCTACTTCCCTTCTTTATAATTTCTCATTAAAGAATCGCACTTGCTGTCACAGCCCTCTAAACACCTTTGGATTCCAAGTGCTAACTTAGGGAGTCCATCTGCTGTCGCAGTGCTGTGGCGCTAAAGTGAAACTGGCAGGAGAACAAACAACCAGAGAGGCACATCCTGTGTAATGTGCTTTTCTTCTACTCTGGCAAAAATAGAACCTAAACTTTGGCAGGAAATGAAAGAAATTTTACATTTTGGTTAGCATTTGTGCTTCTTACCTTAAAATATAAAGTGGGACACCCCCAGGTATATGTTGGAAAATCAAGTTGTTTGCAACACAGCCAGTATTTTTAAAATAGTTTTATTAGAAATAAGAAAAGACTGAATCTGAGATTTATTAGACCTCATATCATTAACATTAATGCAAGTGGCACACCCTTGTGTGAAACACATGCATAGGTGACTACCAAAATAATGTAAAAAATTTAGTTCCTGTAATTTGGGAGAATGTGAAATAACATTTAAATGGACACAAAAATTCCTTTTTATTATATAAATCAAGATATATTGTTATTCAAGTGAATTTTTAAATAACTACAATATAGCTTTGAGCACTACTAAAATAATTTTCAAAAATTCTGGTCCAAAATGTCATAAATGTGGAAGCCCCTGCTATAATTTTCCAAAGTTTTATAGAACTACTTATGAATCAAATAAGAAAAGGACAGAAATTCACAGACATACTAAGATTTACAGCCATCGTAGCATCAGATGTAGTTAGGAATCCCTAGTAACTAAGAAAATGGTGCCAATCAGAGAAAAGTCACCTTCGATTCTGAGAATTAATGATGTCTTGGTTTCTTCTTACAGAACACAAAATCCTCTGAATAAAAGTATGCATCTCTTATTGGTATTTTTTTTACTTGTTTTTTTCCAGGAAATTAGGAAAAAAAGTATACATTGCTTACTATTTTCTCTATTGTTTTTCTCAGAAAACGGGGGCCTATACCAACTTAAAACAGGCAACTCTCTCTATTATGGAGTCCTTTATCAGAAGCTGAAATCCATATATTTAAGAGTGCTTTTCTGTTGTTTTCATTGATGGTTCTGATTATTTAATATATCTGGAGTAGGCTCATACATATAATTTGGGGGAGAAATAAAAACTAATCTCATTTGAAATTCTTCTATATTTAGAGAGTTTAAAACTCCTGTTTTATGCAATGAATCTGTAGTTTGAATGGCAGTCAGAGCACTGACCAATGCCACCCTTTTTCTGTATTCTGACAGAGACTGCAAATTGTAAAAAATGTCTTTGAAAGAAGTAGTATTTTAGCATGATATAGTGTGGAATTTGTATGTTCACTAAAGTAGGAAAACCTCTCAGAGGCGGTTTTAGTTTTTTGAATATTCATTCAAATGAGTTTAAAAAAGAAACAGACATAGAAGATTGACAAACGACCTTCATTATAGTAGAGGTGTTCTAAGTGGAGGTATTTTACAAGACTGGAAGTGGTCTGAGATCTGTGCACATCAAGTTTCTCTTCAGAGATTTATCTGAGAAGAGGATGAGGTCTGCATCACAAATCAACAGAGAACAACGCAAACCATGTATCATGCATGTTGACTAATGTTGGGCAAGAAAAATGTGGCCCCAGTAAAACTTTGCATTAGTTATCAGCATCTAGAAGAATGAGAGGAAGAATATTTGTCTAAATACTGTCTACCACATGATCTCGAAGAAAATTTCACAAGAACGTTTGACACCCTTAAAGATGTTAGAAGACACAAACTCTGCTACAGCAACATAATTCATAAAGTTAAATCAGGCAATTGTATGAGATGAAAAGGATCTGGGTAAGATAAAACAAGATCGCAGAGAGTAAATACACTAGCAGAGTTAAAATCTACATTAAGTGTTGTGAAGAAAATATTTAAAGTTTTATAATATTAGTAGAGTAGGTAATATAAAGAGTAACTTGAGATCCCACACAAGGCTGCAGATGGAAATGTTCAAGAAAGAGACTGAAGAAATTAAAGATATTGACTAAAGAGGAAAGTTAATACAATAACTATATATGGTAATTGATGTTTCTAAGAGGCCAGAAAAATTTAACAGCATCTATAGCCAAATATGTTCCTCATTTTCTTTTCTTTTTTTAAGATTTTATTTACTTTTTAGAGAAAAGGGAAGAGAGGGGGAAAGAAAGGAAGACAAACATCAATGTGTGGTTGCCTCTCACTTGCCCCTCACTGGGGACCTGACCTGCAACCCAGACATGTGCCGACTGGGAATCGAACCGGCGACACTTTGGTCCGCAGGTCAGCACTCAATCCACTGAGCCACATCAGCCAGGGCTATGTTTCTTATTTTCTTAACTAAATTTTTACAATTTTACCTTTTGTTTTCTTTTTATCTTATTCTACTTTTCCGTGATATAAAGGCCAAGTTATTTTGCTTTCTTCTAAACATTAAGTGTAAACTATTTTTGTCTAAATCATTCAGTAGATGAGTTCCTGAGTCGATTAACTTCCAAATCTTTATAATTAATGACATTTTACTTCAATTTATAGATATTTTTCCATATACATTTTGTTTCTGGTTATTTCTCTGTTATTATTTTGCAATGTATAAACATCTACTGGGACTTACCAACTGTGTACAGATCATGTAAGCAACCATGTCACACACTGAGTTCTCATGTGCACCTGTTTATATATATACGTATTTACTTAAATGATATATATATATATATATATATATAAACGGACATTTTCTTGGGAAAAACATTTATTTAAACAATTTTTGTCATTTCTAAAAGTAATTATAAAAATTACTTGACATATTCAAATAAAGTATATATCCCAATGCTAATTCATCTTCCCATTAAGAAAATTTATTCAGTCATAGTTTTTATTTTTCATTAATATTAAAGGCTGGCTTTATAAATTTGTATTTTATTTGTATTAATGGCTATCTTCATTTATTTGATTATCTACAATTTCTTACTTTTTACTTTTCCTGCTTTTATTCCAGAAAAGAGACTGTGACTTACACAGTCCAGCCCTGACACACCTCTCCAGAGTTCACCAGGCCTTTTAACAGAAGCAATTGATGGAATTTAGGTACATTTCACTCCTTTTTGAAAAGAGAGAAATAATTCATATGCCTATGAAGGATGTCCATCTTTAGTCCATTCTAGTTTGTTGTACATTTGCCTGACACTCTTTTCAATTACAGGGTTTCAACACTTCCTCTCCTTAACAAACAAGGTAGATTCACATTTCCTGTACTTGTAAATGTCTTTTTTTTCATTATTATGTGTGCATGTGATTGTGGTGGAAGAGACAAGATGGCAAAATAATGGGGATCAAATAGATCTGTTTATTTCAGGAAATCTTTGTTTATTTTGTAATGAGACAAATTTTGGTTTTTTTCACTGACTAAATTGATTCATTAAATCAATTTTTTACTCTTATTTTTTATGTAAAATATGCTAGCCTCATTAAAATTTTAGTTTTCTATTTCAAAGTATTTCAAATCACAGAGCTAATTACCAAAAACATTTTGAATGTTGTCCTTTTCTCAATTGATTAAAAAGTAGGTAAGATTATCTAATAGTATTGTACCCAGCATTTAATATTGTAGAAAACCATCTAATAAAAACATTTTAGGCTGACACAATGCTTATATTTTTACTTTTAATCCACACCTTTTACTACGTGAGCTAAAATCCTGGTTTCACAGTTACGTGACACTGAACAAGTTATTAAAATCCTATTTTAATTTTTCTAAAGTGAAAAAATAATTTCTGTTGCATAAGATTTCTGTTAAGCTTAAATGAGATGACATATAATTCTCAGAAAATGTGTGGCACACACTCAGATAGTTGTTTATTATTGACCATTCTTTAGAGGTTTTTGCTTTAGAGAAAAGCAAAGTCTAATCTTAATAAAGGTTGTATTCACGTTCCATGTGTTCCTGAGGTTCAGCACATCCCTGTATTTTCCACACTTGGTTGTTCTATAGAATAGATTATTATTCTTCAATTTAGGTTTATCTTAACTAATAAAAGTTGTCAATTTCCCTACTATATTTTATTAATCATATAATTCCTTTATAGTTCCATGCTGCTATTGGATTTGCCTTCACCTGCCTCAGTCGCCCAATAAGTATTTCCAAAAGCGTATATGATAATAAAACTCATTCAAGTGTAACACCTGAGTCCATGTACTATAATATTCACAGCAGCACTGTAGTGGCCAGAATTTTAAACAATTGAAATGTTTATCAACAGTAAAAATGGAAAAATTAATTATGGAATATTCATGTAATAAAATATTAAACAACAAGGAAAATTAACAAGCTATGGTTTCAGTGTATTTATTTTAAAAACACCATGATGAGTGAGAAAAATAAAATGCTAAAAACCCAAAACAGTAAACTATGATTCTGTTTATATAAAGTTCAAAAGAAGCATAAACCAAACCAGGAGTCACCAGTGGGTCCAACCTGGTCTACCATGTGTTCTTTTTAAATTGCTTTATTGGAACACAGACATATTCATTCTTTTACACATTATCTATGGCTATTTTTAAATTAAATACAGTCGATATAAAATATTGTATTAGTTTCAAATGTACAATATAGTTATCCAACCTTTGTATACCTAATGATCACCATAAGTTTAGTAACCATCTGACACCATGCAAGGTTACTGTGATATTATTAACTCTATATCCTAGGGTATGAATTACATGCTGCGAGTTACTTTTAACTGGAAATTTGTACCTCTTATTCCCCGTCACCTTTTTCTCCCTTACTCCCACCTCTGTTTCTTCTGGCAACCATCGGTTTGTTTTCTATGGCCATTTGCCAGTTTCTGTTTTTTGTTTTTTTTAGATTCCACATATAAGTGAAATAACATGGTATTTATTCTTCTCTAAGTACCCATTGATAGATAACTGGCTAAAGAAGTTGTATGATATTCACACACACACACACATGCATGCACACATAAACACACAATGGAATATTACTCGCTGATAAAAAAAGAATGAGTCTTGCCATCTGCAATAACATGGATATCATGCTAAATGAAATATATCTATGGTTGTTTTTGTGCTAAAACTCAAAGCAGAGTGGTTGTGACAGACACCCCTATGGCCTGCAAATACTAAAATATTTACTATCTGGCCTTTACAGAAAATGTTTGCTGATTCTGAACTAAACTCATCTTTTAGTGATGGATACATAAGTGCTAAAACCTTAATTTAAAAAACCAAGGAATGCACAAATAATAGAAGTAAGCTTAATTTTTCTTGTCGAGTTTGGGAGAAAGAGTAGCGATCACAGTGTGACACTCAAGGAGCTTCCACACGACTACCAATGCTCTACTCTTTTTGACCCATGTAAGTGATTCTTTCGCGTGAATTCACTTCACAAATGTCCATTATACCACGTGTGTGCATTTGTGCATGCTCTGATATACTTTACAATTAAATATCTTTAATACGATTTAAAGGTAAACAAGGACAAAATAAAAACCAAACAAAAAATAAACTAACAATAAGCAAGGGCTTTTTATAAACACGAAACCCTGAATCTCATTTGTTATCAATTTTCCCAATTCCACCATCCAAATCCTTCAATTTCCTAATAGTCAAAAAGAGACATCACTTCCAATTAATATCTGTAATTTCTCATCATATAAATCATATACATAACACATTTTCAAATATTTTGTGATCTAATATAGATATTTGTATTTAATAAAGTCCCTTGAAATCTTCTGTTCATTTTCTCTTGTATTCAGCCTAGAAAATACAAATAAATATAAGTAAAATTTTTGTTGAAATAGTAAAGAATCATTTAGTTATTTCTAGTGTAAATAGAGAGGATTTTAAATGCAGATCAGACATAGTCACACTCTCTGTACCTTCCTTTCTCTCATTTGCAAAATAAGGTTAAATAAAGTTAACTAAATTTATAAAGAGATTTATTAATAAACATTATAACAGAGTCTATTAAAACTGTTACTAAGAAGGCCAACTTTTAAAATATTTCCAGAAATATAAATTTCCCCATTTTATGTAATGTTTTGTTGGAGCTACTAGAGTGGCATTGAGAAGACATGCTGGGTTGACATAAAGCCAGTTCCAAGTTTGGAGCCAACTGAAGTCTGAAGTTTTGTAGAAATGATAATGTGCTGGTTTGGGGCTCCGAAACTTACATTCCTCCAGATGGAGCATTGTTAATATTCTGGATTTGTGGCAATGCACTATTTTGAAACAAATAAAATGAAGCAGTAAAAAGCAAGTTTGTTTGCCATATGGCTGTTTATTTCCGTGTGTAGCGCCTAACTGTGAAAGATATGGCTCCTCAATATGGGACGACCACATACGCACACTGGCACACCTGCTTTTAGCATGAAGGATCCTTCTTTTAGATGACGTGAAAATCACGGTCTTATGCTTTGAAGAATTTCTCCCATCATTTATGAGACTGCAGGGAGCAGCCTGGCTTATAAGACATGGAAAATGTGATTATATACAGGTAGTTTTACCCTTTAAGATATATGTATTATTTAAATGAAAAGGAGCTGTTTTAGGTAAGTAAAAGAATATGACAGATAGGAATACGGTTGTTAATACTGTGAGGGAGGCTTGTGTTCTAATTCCGCCTGAAACAGCGATGTTGAATGTCGCCTTGGGCTGGGAATGACATTTCTCTACCTAATCTCTTCTACCTTTATAATTGGAATTTAAATAATAGAATCGCAGAGTTATAGATTTCTTAAAATTTGATCTAGGTTTGCTCCAGGAAAGATACAATGAGGATACCAAGTAGCAACAACTTTTTTCTTGCCTCAAAAGAAACAGCTTTTGTTTCTAATCAGTACAGTGTTGCTCTCAGGGTCAGGGGTCAACCTGTTCTTTGGAACTTACTTTCTCTGTTTCTGTTGGAGAGTCAGAAAAAGAATGACCCTTTCCATACCTACAGAGGGTTTTAAAGTGCTACTTTCAAGCTATAATAAGAGGCAAAGAAACTCTGCTGGGATAAATACTGTCTGTTTAGCTCTGAGCCCAACATTCTCAAACCTGTACTGTCATACCTACGAACTCTGTCACATAAAAATGTTTTGATTTAATGATGAACTTCATTGCTTTAATTAAGCCTCCCATCAGTTCTTTCATAGAAATATCATACTTTATTACATAATTGTTGTAATTCTTTTACAAGATTTCAGCCACAATATCTTTAAACCCTGACAGTATAAAACAAACCATCCACAATTATCATTTACTTGTGTGTATATTATTAAGCCTTGAGACCATTAAAAGCTCATTAAATTTATAAAGTTAAATACCATCATATATTAAATACTGTTTATTACCAAAGAGGAAGGTGTATACTCCATATATTAGAAATATAAAATCACTTTACTTAGTTGGAGGACAATAACTAATGTATAAAAACAACTTTATTATGAAAATATATATACCCTTATAAAAATAAGATTAATTTTTCTCTTTTTTACTGTTATTCATGTTTTTTTTCCAATTATTGGGTAAATTCTATTTTCCTTTGCAACGTTTTCAGTATCTATCAGTTTCAAGGTCCATCTTATTCAAACCGCTTTACCAAAACCCCATTGTTGTGAGCACCTCTGAATTTTTTTGAACTTTATTGCCAAATTCTGTCACTCATGCATCTTATTAAAGCATTTACAATATGTGCTATTTCCTACTTTCCAGCTCTGATCAGCATATCTCATCTCCCACCTTGGCCCCCATCTTTACATGGTGTTCTACCTTTGCCTCTGTCTGTACAGGATCATCTTCTTATAAAGGACACCAGTTTCATTGAATCAGGGAGCCCACCCAACTTCAGTGTGACCTCATCTTAACTAATTATAATGCTCATGAGCTTATTTCCAATTAAGATCACATCCTGAGACAGTGGGAGTCAGGACTTTAAGGTATCTTTTATGAAAGACACAATTCAACCAGTAACAGCTGTATATTCAGAAAAATCCAAACAGTATTACATCAGAGAGCAGGAGTTCTGGTGAAACACTGAGTTGTAATGTCGATCCTACAAATTGAACACAACTTCTGATACTATGGAATCACTGGCTTTAAAAATTACTTGTTAAATGGATGGAGAAATAACTTTGCTTCAATTACTTATTCACTTCCTGATTTAAGTTTGTAATAATGCTTCAATCACTGACAAAGATATATGGCTTTTTTTTTTTTTAACCTCTGAGCAATGGTTTAAATAGTGATGCAATTGAATCACCATCCCTGTATGTTTCGGGGTGGTTTTTTATTTTTATTTTTTTAGTGGTACTAACATCTGAAATTCTCTTAGAAATGTTGTACTTTAGGTTTGCTGTTTGATAGTGAGCTTCTATGCTAGAATCTTACCTTTAGTTTTTCTTGTCATCCACAGCTTGAGTGCCAGGTCAGGGGACCAAGGAGGAGATTTGGCAAATTGCCAAAGCCTATCCTCACAAGGTATTCATGGACTTAAAAAATAAACATAGGGTACTTTGAGAATCCACTGGCCCCACCCATCTGGACCAAAGCTCCATTTATCATCTCAAAACTATAAGCCCTTGGTAGCAGTCTGTAAGTTATTGGAGGAAGATTTGTAGTATATCACGTATCTACCCCTCTCATTAAGGAAAGTGAATTTCCATTTCAATTACAGAGCTTTAGGTTGTCAACAACTGTGAAGAATCTGACTTTTATCCTGTTTGCAAGCTAACAATTTAACCTCTCCTGGTTTCATGGATGCTGGCGCAAGGCAAGAGGCCTATGTCAGAGACTAAAGATGTTATTACTCAAAACCCAGCAGATAATGAGCTTCATGTTTGCATTGGTTCCCCTTGCCCACAATTCTCCAAGGTCATGTGGATTGACCGGGTACATGCTATGCATGCTGTGGATTTGCATCTCAGCTGAAGAACATCGAGTCTAAGAAACACCAATCTTCTGTCGTGGGTTACACATAAACCCGCCAGATCTTTACCCCAGAATAATACATTATATTTATTCTCCTGAACAAAAAAGAAACCAAATTTCTCCTCTTGTCCAAGGAGTCACTATCTTGATATTCCTGAGTAGTTTGCTATGTAAGCTTCCCTGTAAAGATAGTACAAGACATAAATTGTCTGTACTTCTGCTCAAAAGGCTTACAAAATCTGAGAGACCCATGGAGAATTGTCTTTCAACACAAGTATGTTGAAGCCTTAATGTGAGTGGCAGGTAATAATTTTCAATTGATGTTATCCTAAAGTCAGTGTTCTACTAACCGGGCTTGGATATTTTTTTTCCCTATTTTATAGGTTAAGTAATACTTTTTAGGCTGCTGCTATTTCCAACTTAATGTGCTTCCTAATGCATTTGTGAGAGGTAGTCTTCTGGGCCCTCTGGTTGGCAGAGTCAGCAGGAGGTAAGAGTGGAAGAGGATATGTAGGTAAACCAAAAAATCCAAACAGCATTCCTATCTTCTCTTGATCCCTCTCTCCACTTAATGGTAGGGAAATTCTGGCATTTGAACCTAACTGAGTGTGGGCTAGAGCTCAACTCAAATTCTATTCCGACAGTTAGGGATACTTTCTGTGACTTTAGTCAATTTATGAAATGCGAAATCTGTGGTAAATGCATTCTTATGAACATATTCTGCCTGACATCTCTTAAATGAACCTTTACAATCCATTTCTGCATGTACTTTTGTCATTCTTATTGAAAATTTAGCAAGATTCTGGAGTTATTTTGGCACTTAAGCTATCCTGATAAGATCTCCCTAGACAAGGTGTAATCTCAATTTCTGGATCTAGAAGCAACGAGGATTATTGGGGGCGAATCATGAGAAGCATATGCACCCTTGCCAAGTAATTCTACAAGTGAAGCTTTGGGAATTTAATAGTCTCATATTTATCTATGTCTAGCCAAAGTTTGCCATTCCAAGTCTTAGGGTCTCTTTCATTTCCAATTAATGCCTTAATCTTAAAATATGAGTGATTTGGTCAGGTTGAGGGTTCAATCTGCAACTTGCTCTCTCTACTGACACTACATGAGCACTCGGGTTCTCTGTCGTTGCCTTGAATGTCCATTTTAAGTCCCTGAGCCTACCACATACTTTTGGTAAAGTTTGTGGATGAACAAACCTAACCAAAAGTAATAAATCTAACCAAAAGTAATCTAACAGGGTGATCTGATCATAAATTCCTAACTGGGCAGGCAGGTCATGGTGGGTAGTCATACCTCAGGCCTACAACTTTCTAAGTAACAGATTATCTTTACCTTAAGCAAGCCCTGTCCATTGTTTTTGTATGTCTAAATTAACATGCACTTGAAATGTCTCTTTTTCAGACCCTTCAAAAGCATAATCACCCTCAAGAGAATATGTAATCTTGTTAGCTACCCTGTAACCCAATCTCTACCTGGCTTTCCCCCACCTTTATGCAATCTTCCTCACATTCCCTACTTAATTTCAAATGCATAAAATAAATTGCCAACTGTCACTCTGGGAACCATTTTTCTCAGTCTGTTGAGATCTTGCTTCCAAGTGTAGCCTCTGTTTGGCTCAAATAAACACTAATAAACTCTTATACAATTTTTCTACATGTTGTCAATGTTCTTACCTCAATACTCTCTATTCCAGTAAAGTAGCAAAGAATCCTGTTATCCTACAGTCATCATCAATACACTTGAAAAATACAACAGCTGTTTGATTCTCTAAGCCTCTCATTCAGTCACCACTTTATCCAATTCAAAGACATATGATAATATACATAATCATTATGCCACTGCAGGTCATAGGGAATTGTTATCCTACTTTCTGTTTGTAAGAATGTTATCACTACATTCAATCTCAAATAGTTAAACAACTCATTTCCACCCTCCCATCTCTGATGTCTGTGTCATAGGACCTCCCATGTACCAAGAACTCCACCAGTCAAGGTTCAGTTGGAGAAACAGGAATACATCGGAATTGGAAATAGATAAAACTTAATGCAGGCCATTTTTAAACAAAGATGAAAGAATTGCTGAGAACATTAATCTGAAATAGGAGCAGAAACAGTGGCTGCTAGATACATTGCATAAGCAGAAGAATATCTGATTTCCCCTTCCTTTCAATCTCTTACATTTTTCTGCATTGACTAGCAGTTAAAATTAGCTTGGAATAGTTGGTGAGGGATTTGGAAATATGGCTGACTGCAGTGCAGGATAGTGGGACATGGCAGAGAGGATAGTGCCCTACTCCTGACACAGAGAGAAGTCAATAAGGTCACTGGGGAGGAGTAGGAAGGGACCATAGGAGGAGAGTCTCTGAAGCAATGGTAAACAGTCTAGGACAGGATTGGTTGAGAAGCTGAAAGCCTCCAGATCACATGGAACTATGGGCCAGAAGATTGAAAATAAAAGAAGGACTCTCTGGCTTGCTGGCTGTCTTCCTCAAGGATGCATGGATGATCATGCTGCAGCTGCCCTCATTTCCCAGTGGATGCTACTTTGGAGGGGAAGGAGCTCTGGACACAGCCTAGGGTCAGGCTGGCCTGGCAGAGGGTGGTAGGGTTATTCTTCTTCGGGTGTTCTCCGGGGGAATGAGCTCTGTGGCAGAAGCCTGCCATTCTTCCAAAATTGTGTAGCTTTTGTATCTTATGTTGTTTCAATTTGTAAACTAATCATACAGAAATAAGATAATTAAAAACTAACGGGGGGAATGAGAGAACACAAGTGTTTGAGTTTAGCCTTAATGTATAGGTTTAGTGATTAAAGCTGTAACTAAAGAGTTAAAGAGTTTAGCCTTAATTGATAAGCTTAAGTGACTAATGTATGTGGAAAGCTGTTATTCCAAAATTGTGTAGCCTTTGAATAAAGACTCCCTTCCTTTATGACCAAAACTTTGCCTCAGGAATTTTGCTGCAGGGTGGTGGCGGGCAGTAGGACTGCAAACATTGCTGTTACCAAATTGCTGTTTGGTAACAGCAATGGCAACTCTGGTGGGATCCTTGCTCCCTGTGGCTGGTTAACCCCAAGAGTGGGACTGTGGGGTGTCCCAGTCTCCAGGAATTTTTCTGCGCATCCACTCAAGGCATCAGCCACCTAAATGTGCCTGGCTGGTGAAAAGGAAATGGGTCTGGGAAAGGAGCCATGAAACAAGGTCCATGTGAAAACTGCTTTAGGGAAACCATTGTGTGGGGACCATTGTTTGTGAGATTGGCTGGCTGAAGATTTGCTTGTGAGTACTCTTTGGAAAAATGGAGTCTTGGATACCAGTTTTGTTTATATGTTCTCAGGTTTCTTGGGTTTTTCTGGTTATAACTTTCAGCCCCTAAATCTGAGCCAATAAGGGCAGTTCTGTGCTACCTCCTACAGGGGGCCCACTAAGTAGGATTTTGGCAGACTGGAACATGGACTGCCATTATCCAATCTCCAAAGAAGTATTGATTAATTATTATAATACCATGTGGCCTAAGTATATTTTGGATTGTGAGGAAAGGTGGCCCGTGCATGGTTCCCTAAGTTATTGTACCATGGTGCAATTAAAACAGTGTTGCCAACAGTGAGACAGATGGGATGAAATTCATTATGTCAATACATTTATGTCATTGCATAATCGGGTTTCGCTAGGGATGGAGAACCATCTGTTGATGCAGAGAGGAGAAGAGGCCTCAAAACCTCCCTCTGATAGTAAGGCACAGGAAGAAAAGGAGAATGAGGAGATAAGCCACATCAGTGCTCTGGACCCGAAGGACTCAGGGTTGGTGGCAGGAGGACCTGCCAGCTAGCTACTCCTGAAATAAGACCCAAGGAGCCAATGGCTCCAATCCTGTATCATGAGGGATAGGTCTCCCCGTCAAAGACCCATCAGGGCACCCAATTTGGTCAGGGAGCACCCCTATCAGGAGCAAGGCAGTTCCCTTTGAGGCAATATCTTATAGGCGGGGTAATTCATGAAGGCTAGCCTGTTGGCCTCTGTTGGGCCCATACTTGGTTCTCTACCTCAGGCTTACTGAATTGGAATTGGAAGAACTCTCATCCCTCATATGCGCATGATTCCCAGAGAATGGCAAATCTTTTGTCTCCATTTTTGCCACTCATCATCCAAACTGGGCAGATGCACAGGCTCTCCTAAATATCTTGTTAAGTGTAGATCAGAGATGGTTGGTTATAAGTAGGACTAGTGAAGAGGCCCAGTGTCTCCACCAAGAGAACTCTGAAGGGACTCCCAACCCAGCTGAGGTAATTCCCTTGACAGAGCCTAACTATAACCCAAATGGAGGGGATCTAGGCTTCTGGGAACATTACAGAAAGTGCTTACTGGAAGGACTTAAGGAAGGGGTGCCCAAAAAAAGAACCTAAATATGATACTGGTTGTTCAGCAAAGACCAGATGAGGACCCTTCTGAATTTTTCAAGAGGCCTATGGAAAGCACACTGATGCTGAAGCAGAGGTACGAGAAAATGTGAGGATAGTAAACGTGACTTTTATTGAGCAAAGTGCTCCGGGTATCAGAAAGAAATTCCTGCATTTAGATGGGGCATTGGGATGAATCCCATTCAGCTGGAGGACATAGCATTTAGCAGGGGTGTCCAAACTTTTGGCATCTCTGTGCCGCACTGGGAGAAGAGTTGTCTTGGGCCACACGTTAAATATGTTGCAACACATAATCACAAAAAAAATCTCATAATGTTTTAAGTAAATTCACAATTTTGTCTTGGGCAGCATTCATAGCCACCCTGGACTGCATGTAGCCCTCAGACCACAGGTTGGACACCCCTGAAAAGCTTATAATGCCTGGAAAGCTGGTAAAGTAGAACAGGCCACGGTGTTCTTAGAAACATTGTGGGGAAATCAGAAGAAGAGATGGAGCACTAGAGGAGAGAGGAGAGGCCCTGTAAGTGCCAATTAATGTGACTATTGCAAGGAGGAGGGCTACTGGAGAAGAGAATGCTTAAAACTAAAAAAAGAAAAATAGAATAGATTAGGTTTGAATTTTCTAGAATTTTGTACAAACGGAATCCAAATACTGTCTGCAGAGGAATGTTCAAGCTTAATGCCAAATCTGATGCAGATTTGTTGCTCTACTTACTTAGTCATTTTGAATGTGACAGCCACACAGTACACATGCTCACTCAATGGTGTCCACCACTCCCACTGACTAGTACAATGAAGTCGTCATTGTTCACACATCTGTATTCTAGTCCACTCTGCTTGATGCCAGTGTACATCAACGTTGATGTTATATTAATGGTGGATGTTACTGTTACACACATTTTGCAATTTTATAATGACTTGTGATCAAGAATTTAAGGCCAATTCAAAATTATTATCAGAAACAAATATAGCAAAAGAATATGAAGAGCTAAAAGCCCAGTGAGACAGCTGTAGGATTCTGGGATATCATCAAAGCCAGAGGTCCAATTCTATTCCTGTACATTACGGAACACATGGTTACTTTCTATCCAGGTAGACGGGGTAGCTCAGAGCTGAGACCCTCAAGAGAAACTAGACAATATGGACCCCTCCATATTGTCCAATTCAGGACCATGTTGATTTGACATTGTCGTCATTCAATTCAAAAATAGAATTTGTGGAGAATGGCTCAGGCCAATTTAAATATTTACTATGTAAGTTAAGAGCTATATATTCAAGGTATATTCACTAGTTTCAGTTTGCAGAAGTCTGAGGTAGCTGACACAGAAAGGCCTGGCACACAGTGACACTTCAAGCAAACAAACAAACAATGCCACCCCAAAATGAAGCAAACAAACAAATAAAAACAGGCCACAGTAGAATACAAAAGAACAGGAAACCAGGCACAGCACTTTGTTTTTCAGGACCCTGAGCGGTCAAGTGATTCCTGTAATCAGCCCAAGTAGCAGGACTGCTTTTTTGTCCTGCTTTATCCTTGCTGATGAAATGAATTCACAGCACAAGTTGCTTCTTGGAGTAAGGTAAGTGCAGACATTTAGTGCAGACAGAGGAATCTCTTGATAATTTATTTCAATTTTTCTTTCATTCCTGTAGTCAGCAATTATTTAAACAACTGTGATATTACAGTCATTGTTCTACATGCTGAAAATATAAAGGTAGCTATTAATGTTCATGAAAAGTTTTGTAGGTTAACTTTGTTATCTGGGTTACTCTTCACCATTCTAAAACTTGTTTGT